>JBBPDF010608743.1:0-10022 GCA_037974715.1 Lomanotus vermiformis | reverse complement strand
CTGCAGGCATATTTTTTTGAAGGACCAGATATATATGAACATTCTAAGTCACTCAAAAAATATATATTAAATACTTGGTTACCAACCCCAAATGCAACATTTTAGGTGCCCACCTTTTGGCAAAGGCTCATATACACAGTACAGCATCAGGATCTTCCCTGCACCATCCTCCACTTCCTCCCTCCCTGTTTCCTTGTCACTTGAGGCTGATTAGCACCTAGGAGGCTGTTCAGACTTGAGTCCGAATAGCCTCCAGTGGCTGCATATTTAGTTGTAGGGGTTTGGGCATTCCATACAATTTTTGTCCAGTATATGTTCAGAAGTCAATACATCCTATAATACACGGTCGAGGACCTCACCATGAATAGCATGTTGAGAGTCCCATTGGGGTGACTCAATTCATATCTACTTTTTACTGTCACTTACATTTATAAGGAAGAGATTATTGGGGCTACATTTACATTCATTCTCACAACGCTCACCATAGTCTCAAAATCAATCCCATAAAGACAGCTAAGGAGACAAATAGAAACAGAAACTGAATTGCGCATACGTATTAAACTAAACTATCAAACAAGGGATGTGAGTGTGAAATGCCAATCGATCGCTTGATAAAGAAGCTATGAAGATGATTTGAAGTTAAGGCATTCAATTTTCCTGTCTAGAATCAGAAGTACCCACGTACATGTAAAACACTTCACGTACATGTAAACGACTTGTCTCCATTCAACACAGGTTTTGGTGAAAAGACAATTGCAATGCGAAGGACCAGCGGACTAGCCTAGACCAAAATTAGGTCAGGTCTCCTCACCAGACAAAAACCGACTGAGGATAAGTGGGTTTATTATTCTTAACCGGTCTTCGGTGAAAGAACCTGACCTACTTTCAGTCAAGGCAAGTCCCTGAATCATACCCTTTGCCATCATTCCACCCAAAACTTTATTTTGGAGACATGTCTTGTACATGTACTCAGGTGCTTCTTACTCTAGATGTGAAATTTGAAAACCCTAACTTCAAACCATCATAGTCACAGCGTTGCTTTCAAACAAGTGACTGACATTTTTACGATGACGCCCCCGATGACCCTAGCATCATCAGCAACACTTCTGGGTCAGGAGCATTAATTATAATAGAAATGCTATAGAGTGATTCAATGGTAATTCTCTTTCTACTTAACTTTTGGATTCTACATGTCTCTTAGTGACCATTGTGGGATTGATTTTGAGGCAGTAGTGGGCAGGAATGATAGATGTAGCCCCAACAATCACTCATGTGAATGATAGTAATAAGAAATCGACCTGAATTGGATCACCTCATGGCGAGTCGTTACAAACGAAAGCTTTGACAGCGACTCAGACTACATCTCTCAACTTGCTGTTCATGGTGATGCCCTTAAACATGTAGACTAGTTGTAGGCTATTGGATTCAAACCATAAGCTGGTCAAAAATTACATTGAATACTTTAACTCCTACAACTAGGCCTAATAGTATGCAGTTAAATTTTCACCAAGGCAGAATAAGTTGAGTCTTTTTATTCTTTCATTTTAGCGGCAGCTTTTCATAAATCAATAAATGAGCTTGGGGCATCAGAAGTTGAGTATTAGTCAAAATAGAAGTTGAGTACCAAGATCTACAGTAGGCAAATATTGAGGTAAGAGTTGAAACAAGCATTTTCATTGTATAAAATTATGTTAAGAAAAAAATAATTAGAACTTAGCATTAGGGTTAGAATTAGAGTTAAACGTATTGTTTAAATAAACACTTAAAAATGAATATAAAAAATGTTGAATAGTTCTTGCGTGCGTTTCTCCACATGAATTTTCTAGCAAAATTGCGGCCATTGAAAGAATACCAGCTTCTTCAATGATGTACGGTGTCAATACGGGAGGCCTATATTGATTTTGTTGTTGGCCTTGGGGAAAAAAAATTAATGAAAACAAAAATTCTGCCGAGATCTAGATCTAGAAAATTTGCACTTTAGCCCATGTAGAGTTGATCTAGTTTTGCCGATGTTCATTGACAATAGGGAGGTGGGCCGCATGTTTTGTTTCAAATCGGGGGGTAGGTCTATGCAGCCATTGACAGGTGGAAAGGCACATCGTCCACATAGATCTCATAGTGAAAAATGTTAATTATGTCTTAAAAAAGTGTCCTTAGATCAATAGGATCGCTAAGTTAAAGGATATCTTTTGTCAACTAAATAGTTTTCAGCAATAAATAAGCGGTAGAAAACCGAAAACAATGATTCAATCTAGAAGATGAAGCAGTGACCAACGGTCAGCTTGCCTTAAAATGTTTTGATAATATAGTGAATGGGCTACCCAGTCACATGCCCTATTTTGCAGAACCATAACAAAGCCGATAGGGGCCCTAAAAGCCTCAATTAACTTGCAACCTGATTGGTTACTATTTATAATTTCACTAGTACCTCCTGGGTTTTCACGTTACTAAAACAGAACCAAAATTTGCCATTTACTGAGGTCAGGGTCGATATTCGACAGGTACCACCGGCGCGCCTCCCGGGTCAAAAGTTCACTCTCTCCATGTAACACGCACGCGCTTGCCCGTGGCGGCTATGTACATTCGCCAGGTCGAGCGATAGCTTTTCCAGGGTTAAACCCATTCGGCTGGAAAAAAAAACCCCAACATAACTCATCGTCAGCTATTGATACTCTCATTGATGTAGTAATTGAATACCAACCTCTTCATGATACTCAACTTCTGACGTTTCGACCACATTTATAAATGAAAAGCACAAGAATCTGTATGGTTAGCTGCCGCTAACGTGAAAGATTACCATGCCCATAGATCTAGGCTCTAGGCCTTGCATTTATAAGACAGTACTACTTTTTCAAGGGTGCGTATAAAAAGGCCAAAGAGCCACAATGTCACAACCACTCTAGATCTATAATTCTAGACATTCTAATTACAGTGCTAGGTTTTAGAGGGACTTAGCAGGGGAGTTGGAGTGAGAAAGTATGGGTGCCGGCGCTTTTTCGTTTGTTACCCCAGGCTGCGTATCCAATGTAATTTTGGATCGACCAATTACTAGGAATCGAATACAATAGGCAACCCGACTACAACTCCACCATGCCAGAATGGAAAATACCAACAAACAAACCAAAAAATCTTGGGTAATGATAACCTCAGGACCTGTGCTATTGTTTGGCGGCCAGCACACGGGCTTACAATAAAGCAATGTGATGATCTTTCATTCCCAATTGGTCACGGTACCACCAGTCTATCACCTTGACTTGCACTACATTGTGTAACTATGTCTATACCTGGCCCACTGCAATTTTATTACTTTTCATACATCTTTATAGTCCTCTGATAAAGGTAGTAGGCCTACACCTACAGGACCTCACCGTAGCTTAGGTTTGCAAAGTAGGGGGAGGCAGGATTATCGTAACGATGAAGTATTGCCCATACAATATGATAAGTAGGGTAAGCTAACACTTTACTACACATGGTATTCAAATCCAATTGTATGCATTCTTCTTTTTCTTCTTCTTCTTATTATTATTCTCTGCCTCACTGCTCCCCATGGAGCACAGGCCATCAACAAAGGCTTTCCATTCCCTCCTGTCATAGGCCATTCTGTCCAGCTGGACCCATGTCTTCTGTTTTTTCATCTCTGCCTCTGTCTCCCTTTTCTTTATATCATACGGGGCCTCTCTCTCACTCTGCTACATTAAGGATTCCATGACATGCCTTTTCTGGTGATGATTTCCTTTGGTTGTCTCAGCGTATGGTCTATCCATCTTCACTTTCTCCTTTTCTCCCTTTTGTATGCGTTCATGCTACTTAAATTCTTTCCTGATGTTACAATGACCCAAGATTAGTAATAACACAACATAAAATAAAATATATTAGTATCAACATCTATGAGCTGAATATTCAAGCTTTAAAAAAAATATTATATTTGGTTCATATAGTTCCAAAGCATTGATCCCTTTAGACATCACCTTATATCCTCCAAACAGTCTAATCAAAACGAATCAGCTGATTTCCCAGAGCAGGCAAGCCAGTGTGAGAGGCCGGTCACATCGCGAGCGGCGCGAGAAATCGATCACTACAGACCACGTGCCTCTCGATTTAAGAACCTCATATAATAATAAATAATTTAGTATCAGAATCTGTGTCAGTCATGTCAGTTCAGATATAAGGGGCATGATTTTAACAATAACTAGTTGTAGTTCATTATTTGCTTTCAAAATTAACAAAATATTTTTTTTCTTCACAGTGAACTATCATGAAATAAGTATTCAACATCATCTTGTGTATGTGTTATAGTTATTTATGGCAGTTAAATATTTCCATATTCTAATTGCATAGTACTGCCAAACTGTAGGCAGAGAAAATAGAACCTATTATATATGTATACGACTCGCGGACATTGGTAAACAACGTATGGATAATACTCTTGTATGATGTTTTATTATATCTATTCAAACATTATTAATATTATATTCTCTTTCAGCTACAACCACTACTAATGTACTCTATCTCTTTCAGCTTATAATAATTATATACACACATGCTTTACAGATCTAGGTACTTATTCATGGAGTGGCACAAGACACAGTCAGGGGAGAAGAAGAGGAGAGGACAGATAAGGAAAGATGCAGAGGGGGAAGGGAAATCAATAAATCTACTTTCTGTTTCATTACTTCTCTCCATTTGCATTTTCAACTAATTTGTCTTGGGAAAAACATCGTCTGCTATTGATACTCTCATCAACATTAGCCAGTAATCGAGATTCGATACCGAGCTTTGATTGCAGTTGCTTCATTATGACAGAGCAGGATCACATGTATCTTGGTGTCAATGGAGTTTTTGAGGGAAGGGGGACCGCAGGGGGACAGGGGGAGGTTTTGATGGACTTGTCTAGCCAGATGACTACTGGGCAGGGCTTCTGACTTTGTATGTCTGCTTATAGAGACTAATGGAACGCCATGATCTCCTAAGCAATGAAACAGTGTGAACCTGTCAGACTAACTAATGGCAGGTAAACCTGACACTGTTGATAATGTGCAATGAAAGTTTTTTGTTTTTTTTTTTTATCTTCAGGAGATGCTGAAACCTTCTCAAATCCGCTGCCTCCGGGCACGAATGCGTCACATAGTCAACACAGACTTTCAACAGAAGATGCTGGTTATGATGAGTATGTGAAAAATAGCTGAAAGTATGATAGGATATATGTTATGCCCCATTTCATTTTCATTTAATGATTGACATTTAAGTAGTGAATTTATACTTAAAAGTATTTGCCGTAGTTTTGAGTGATCAATCACGCTTTGCTGCTTTTTATTCTTACTATGAATCATTGGCATCTGTTTTATGTTGCAGCCATCATCTTACCAATGAAGATTTCCGGAAAATGCTCATGACCCCTAAGGCCTCTGGCTCCAGTTCTTATTCAGACACTATCAAGCATGCCAGGAAAGAGTGAGTCTTTAAGTCTCAAAACTGTGCTTATTATTTTTACATTAAAAAATCAGAATTCTCCTTGAATGAAGTATACTGACTAAGATTTAATAAAGGTATGCACATAATTAAATATTTGAAGAAAAATGTGTCTTGGGTGCTTATCTACAGTTTTGCAGAAAGCTGATAAAGCACATATCTACAACTCTACTTTGAAATTATCTAATACGCTACTACCATTGATTAAATTGATATTTATAAAATGAGATGTTTTCTAAAATGCTGTTCAAAGAATTGATTTTGGGGAGAGAATAAGAAGGTAAAAAAAATGTAAACTAACATTTGTGGCAAAAGATATTTCTTCAGAAAGGTTGTGGACTTTTATACCTTGTAACTAGCTTCTCTATATATCTTTATAGAGTTCCAGAGCCCACCCTAGATGAGGATGAGGAGGAAGATGCTGCCACAAGGAGGAAGAAAAAGAAAAGGTAGAATTTAGATATATGAAAAAAAATATATATACAGTTATATATCTACTAACCCTGTCACTAATGTCATTCGTGATTATCAGCGGGATTAACCATTGCATAAAGTATTTCTTCTTCAATTTCAAATTTGTAATCATGTAGCTGCAATTTTATCTTTCCATTATATTATAATTTTCACACCCTAAGGAAGCTATGTCTTATTCTACCTCATAAATAAATGTGTTTTTTTATTCAACAGCTACTATGCTAAACTGAAGAGAGATGAAGAAGAAAGACAAAAGGAGCTGGATTCTAAATACAGAGACAGAGTAAGATTCATTGTTGGCATTTTTTATACTGATATATTTTAACTTAGGTTGTACATTTTCATGTTTGTTTTGAAAATGTCCTGAAAAATGAATGTCATGAAAAAGGAATGTCATAAACTTACAATATGCATGACTTACTTTGGGGGGGGGGGGGGGGTTGTCATAAAAACAATCATCCATATAATGGCTTTTTTTTGTTGGGTTTTGTTTTGTGTTGGGGGTTTTTTTGTTTTTCAAACTAATATTTTGCAGAAGTAAAAACGCTAAAGCACAAGTCACATTGTGTGTTGATTTTGCAATATTCTTATATAGGTAAATTGGAAAAGAAAAATCAGCAATGATTTAGGATAAAATAAGAATGGGTTGGGTTTTTTTCACAATTTTTTTGCATAAATTGGTCAATATTTCAGGAAGAATCAAAGGTATCCAAAAGAATGCATATCTCTATAGTCTAATAAAAATAATTCGGATGACACCAAGCTTGTTGATGTAATTATGAAACAGGAGGCTGAATGATACAGACTTTTTTGTCCATTTTATGCCAGTTTTATCATAATTTTAACGACATTTTACCTGCCCTACCTTGAAAAAAATTCATGAAGCATAAAGTATGGAAGAACTGATGATTGAACTTCAAATTCTTGAAGGAGAAAGGTTAAATTGTCTAAAAATGTTGAAAGCCCAAACTCAATGTTTTCACTCAGAATTGGTCAAATCAGAGGCTGCCTCCTCTTTAAGTCAACATTCATACTTTGTCAACATACTTTTCAAGTACTGGGTTAAAGTATTGTTATTAAACTTGCAATAACATCGAAGTGTTTGACATGACAGAATGATCAAACTGAAATTAGTGAAAGTTGGTGACCCACCAAATAAGAAAAGGAATAAACCATTTGAGACCAGAGTGCACTCTCCTTTGTTTTTACTTTTACCTTTTTTACTCATGCACCTACAAGCCTAATCTAGAATTTCTAAGAATGAATGACAGTTTTTAGTAAAGTGACATTCCCTGTCCACTGTGTTAAAAGGAATAAAAACTTTGTTGCCTTGAAATCTGGTTCAACATCCTACTTCTTTAAATGTTGTCTTTAGACCTTTACTGTTATTAAAAACTTCTCAAGTCAACTGTGTCATCAAAACACATATGATATACAAACACACACACACAGACACACATACTTTTGCATGTCATCGAACACTTGGGAATTGTTTCAACCTTGTCTGCCACTATTATTGTTTACTTGCAGGCTAAAGAAAGGAGAGAGGGGCACAACAAAGATTATTCAGAGACTGAGGTAATCAGTACCACTGCTGATTACAGAGCTGTGGCACCAGATGCTAAAGCGTGAGTATATTAGCAAAGATGATATGAATTACTATTCATTGCTTCATGTCTAGAGTTAATGGTATACAGCTAACTTCATTATTTAACTTTAATTCCTGTAGATTAACAATGTTGAAATCCCTCACCGAATTCCCCTATTTGATTTGTAAGTAAAACTGTCCTTATACCGACATTTAAATTGGAGAAACGCTTGACAACAGGTAACACAACCTTATCAGGTCACAACCCCATCATTGGGACAATAACATTCACCTGTTTCAACTATGATTTCACTTCATCCCACCATTTTGATGCTGAAGAGATTGACAGTGACAGAACACATGGCCTTTTCTCCTGTGATATGTGACTAGACATTGATTTGATTTACCTAGCGATAACTTAATACATTGATTCTGATTAGCTTTGATGGGTGGGTCAGGTCATGGCCTCAAGGGTTAAGAAAATATCCTAGTAATACTTTTTCATTGCTATTACTTTGAATATTATATCTCCTATAAATGTTCTATTGGGTTTTGTTGGAGTTTTTTGTCTGTTTGTTTGGGTTGTTTTTTGTTGGGGTTTTTGTTTTTGTTTTTTTTGGTTTTTTTAGAAAATTATTCATTGTATATTTCTTAACAAACTACTTGCAGCATTGAAAATTATGCTGAACGCCGAAAGCAAGTCATTCAGGCATCTAAGTATTTGGGTGGTGACATGGAACACACTCATCTGGTCAAAGGTCTTGATTTCGCCTTGTTGGAGAAGGTGAGGAATTTGCTAAATGTTGAATGACTTTTAGTCACAGATTGAAGGATAGTCCAGTTAGCTATTCACTTTTTTTTTTTTCTTGGTTGTGTATGTATTAGGTAGTCCAAACCGCCTGCGAACCCAGCCGGCGCACGCGATACAACAGAAAACGGGCTATTTTCACTCAAAATATCAGCGTTCCACTATTTCAATTTAGACATAATTATTATCAATTAAAAGAGCTATTTAAGACCTTTAATTTGGTGAATAGTTTGTCTACAATGATCGATCAGAGAAGTTTTTATTGCAAGTTGAAGTAGGTACGCGATCATCGGATTTCACCGTCAGCCGGCTAGTTTTAGTTTGGATTTCGTCACACCTCTCTCTTCTTCGGCAAAGCGCTCGGTTTGATGATTAAATACTATAATTTGATTGGTTGATTCAGTTAGGGCTAAAAATAACCTTTCCAGTGATACCAGGTAGCGCTATATTTGTTCAACATGCTTTAAATGGGATCAAAACAAAGATTTTAAAGAGCTCAATGAAGCGGTATTTCTTTATCTACAAGGGGCTACCTGGTATCAAATTAAAGCTTATTCATTTTCCTATAAGGAAAATACAATTATTTTTTAATCAACCATTATCGACCGAAGCGCCATTAAAAAAACGAAGCCCTACTTTCGTACTAACGCCGGCCCGAGATGAACCAAGTCAGCCGCTAGCTTGCAGCAGTCAACGACTGTTCGTGGGGAGCCATTTCCCGACTGTGCTTTCTTCCCATGGACACGAAGGATGTTTTTGGTAAGTTTTCCTATCTTAATGCTATCAATCATAACTTTATGAAAGTTCAATATGCCTTTTCTTATACATTTAATAGTACTTTTTTGTACCCGTGCATTGGCGATAGTCGGCTCAATTCGTGTGTGCCAATGCCTCTACTCGAGTCGAGTTTGAAGCTAGATCTATGTTTGATAAAAAGTAAATTCTACCAAAAAATACGACATTGAACTAGATTATTGCAAAATCTAACTGCATGATTTTTATTTTTTATTATTTGAGTCCGGAATTGTGAGGAAAATGCGTGAATTTAGTGTGTTATTTACTCGATTCGATTCGAAGCGAAACCGTCGCCATTTTGTTATTATGTTAATGTACGGCGACGCCACGTGACTTTCGGAACCAATCCATTTAGGCAAATTACTGGAATTAGCCTATTAATAGTAACAATTTTCCTACTAAGAAGGTGTGTCTCACACTTAATTTAAAATTAAAATTAATTATATTTTGACTTAGTGATGATAGTTTATAGGCCTACTATTTTTCTTTGACTTTGAATTTTAATGCAAGTATTTTGAGTGTAATCATCATACGGTGTGTCAGGACAGTAAAGTAAACATTTGATACAATTAATTACAATGCAAAAAATCAGGATCAGCCTGTTGCCACTGTTGGTTTCATTTAATTTGAAAAAATACATGATGTAGAATATAACTTTTAAAATGGCAAAAGGGAGATTTATGGTATTGAAATCGTTGAATTAAAGAACTCTCAAGTAATAGTGCAGTCCTGCAGTCTTTGTTATTTATTGGAGACTGTCATGATCTTTTCTTTTTTTTTTATCCCACAGATAGATGGCATTGACTGATCGCCACTGTCACTGCTGCAATAAACCCAATGCCGGTCTGTGAATTATGAAAGATTGGCCTGAGTGTTAGTGTTAGAATA
>JBBPDF010607638.1:0-10023 GCA_037974715.1 Lomanotus vermiformis | reverse complement strand
ATACATACACAGACAGACAGACAGACAGACAGATAGACAGACAGACAGACAGACAGACATAATACATACATACATACATACTTACATACACACATACATACATACGAACATACATATATACATACATACATACATTCATACATACATTTATACATACTTACAGACAGACAGTCAGACAGACAGAGAGACAAACAAACACACACACATATAAACATACTCACATACATACCAACGTACACACATATATATACATACATACATACATACATACATACATACATACATACATACATGCATATATACATACATACATAAATACATGCATACATACATAAATACATATATACATACATACATACATACATGCATACATGTATACATACATACATAAATACATACATACATACATACATACATACATACATACATACACACATACATACATACATGCATACATGCATAGATCGATCCATCCATTCGTTCATTCATGGATCCCTCCATTATTCTATTAATTTTTAAAATTTTAACTCCACGTCTCGTTTTTCCCGTTTAAAATCAGTTCAGGCGTGACTATAGAACTCAGATAATTAAGGATATATATTAATATCGCCATCAATTTTTATTGCCATCATATGTTGCCAGTGTCCGTGTATACCAATCAATAGGTTTAGTGCAAGCGCGGATAGGCTGCCTACCTCCCCCCTTCCTCCCGCCTCCTCCAGCATTTTAACAGCCTTTCTGAAATGGTCTTGTGTTATTAATATGTTTTTATTGTTACCATGCTGGCGTACTCCTTGAGAATTGGTGTCCCTTGAAGCGCAGCCACCTAAACACACTGCCAGTAGGGCATCCTCATTCCGGACTCCGCTATGTTCCTTCCCAGCCAATTTTCGATGTTATTCTTTCACCCCCCCCCCCCCTCCACCCCCACGGTGGTACATGACCCGTATTAAATAGTTGAATTGTGATTCACTTGTTTGCCTAAAACAAATTTCGCCATAACAGCGTTATTGCCATTCAAAGTTTATTAAGTACAAATGCATGCATACTCTATTGTATGAGACAAAATCTCATAATGTGTAAAAGTAAACGGTGTATTATTTCTTGGCTCATGTACCAGGATCAGTTAGGAATTATATTATTTTTGTTGTTGTCAAAAATGAAATGCTGTGTCACATATTTATGTCCCTTGAAATATTAATTCGTTGAAAATTTGTAACACGTTTTTTTTTCTCTATAATCCGATATCATATAATCCTATAAATACTTAATTAAAATTAAATACTTAAAAATTATTTTTTCGTGTACAACGAATCCCTAAAAATCAATAATTTATTGTTTGCCAAAAAATCAAGTGAGCAATGGTAGAGTTATTGGCCTTGAAAAGCCTCTAAAAGCAAGTATCCACAAGCGCTTCTCTTTGGAGTCTAGCTTGTGGGGAAATTTTCCGTCTTCGTCCCCATCTGGAATTTGAGACAACCAGCATTTCTGATACTAGGATACCACGGGGGTAATCATTTGTCTGTTTGTCATAAATCAGTTGTCACAGTCACAGAGTTATAGGCTTGGAAGGTAGTTTAAGGATAAGAGTATAACAACATTTACAGTATACACCAATGTACATTCACCCTTAAATATATTAAAATGAAAACATGAGACACCCATACATAAATTTTTCAATATACTCGAATAGATAACAAATGATAGATAGTTACTTGGTTGCTAAAAATAAAGAGTGCCACTACAGAATTATAGGCCTTGAAAGTTCATTACTCACAAATATAGACATTCACGTTTCTCAAAGTCTTTACTTTTGTGGGCATCATGGTCTAGAGGTAAGACGCTCGACTTGTAATCGAGAGGTTGTGGGTTCGATCCAAGCTGCGGGCCCTTGGGAAAGGTTTTCCATGTATACCACATTTCCCCCACCCCACTCACGTGTGATGAGTACCTGGCCGTAAAACAGCGCTGTCTCCGTCCTAAGAACAATAATTTGCGCCTAACTGGCAGCATGTTCTGCCCTAGATATTCAGAGTTGTTATTGCATGGGATCCCCTCGTAAAGCTCTTTGAGCACATTTTGTGGATATTGCACTATATAAAAGCTCCATTTTATTATTTTTTTTTACTTTAGGGGAGTTGAATCCCGAGGATTTGTGACCCTTAGTCTTTCTTAAGTAGGATACCCATGTAGGGATGTTATACCTCTTTGCTAAGAGTCAAGTTGCCCTCACAGAGTTATAGCACTTGAGAGGTCATTAAAGTGCACATGTATAACCCATTTTGCCACAGTAGCCTAATTTATATATTGTCTTAAAAGTATAAAAACTAAAGTAAACTTTTATAACTTATTTTATCTGACAACATTATCCGCAAACAGTTATTTCCATTGTTTGCCAAAAATCAAGTATGCTATCTCAGAGTTATAGACCTTGAAAAAAAAGCCTAAATAGAAAGTAGAGACACGTTCTTCTATTTGAGCCCAATCCATGGTTAAGTTGAACTCTCCGTTCCTCGTCCCCATGGGGAATTTGGGACATCCAGTGTTTCTAATCCTAGGATGCTCCAGGAATTAAAGCTTTACCTGTTTGCCAGAAACAAAGTGTTGTCAATTCAGAGTCATTGTCCTTCAAAGGTCATTAAGTATAAACGTATACTTTATTTGCTTTGAGAGCCAATATCTCAAAATCTGTGAAATTGAAAGGCATTATACCTAATGTTATCGTTTCCAGTAGAGGAAAATATAACATGGGGTATTTTACTTGTCTCCAAAAATACTGCTACCTTTACAGAGTTATTGACCTTGAAAAGTGTGAACATACAGGCTCCCCTCTATGATCATATACATACTGTAGGTCAACCGGACCTCTGCTCTTATCCTCTTAAAATATATCACATGAAGTCTACTGACTTGGTTCCGTTTATATCTGGTTCCAATCAGTGTACGTAAATAATCATTTATCACATCCTGAACATCTTAAATTTGGTGTCCCACAAGGCTCTGTTCTAGGCCCAGTACATTATATCTCTTAACATGGGTAACCATTAGGAGAAATAATATCCCAACACAACATGAAACATCATATGTATGCTGATGACACACAGATTTATACGTCTTTTCCTTTAAATGAAATACACTCTGACATACAAAACATTCAGTCTTTCATTGCTACTGTCAATAAATGGATTCATACAAATAAATGTAAAATGAATAATGATAAAACCGAGACCATGGCATCTTCAACACCCAGCAGACTAAAACGTGTTAGCCTAGAAAGTATAAAAATTGATTCTCATGTCATCAGGTTTAGCCAAGTTGTGAGAAATCTAGGCGTGTATATTGATGCATCAATTTAAACCTAAAATTTCCTCATTCTTCTCATCAATATTCTAAGCAATAATTTTGTAATGTGGTTCATGAGACTTATTGTTCTGTGAAGCTCACATTCTGTGGCAGCTGTTGTTTTGGGTAGGATTATGAAACTTGATTTCATTAAGTCTTCTGGTATGTTTCCACTATTATATATTGCATTTAGGAGTTTTGTTGTCATCTCTATCCCTGCATCTTCAAAAGTTATGATTACTTCTATTGGTATATTGTCTGGACCTGTTGCTTCACCAAATTTCATTTTCTTTATGGTGTCTTTAACTTCCACTTTTACGATTGGTGGTCCATCTATCTCTTTCTTTAGAACATGGTTTTACCTCCTTTCTTCTTCAAACAGTTCTTCTACATATTTTGCCCACCTAATTAAGGCATCTTATTTGTCTATTATTATATTGTCTTGTTTTGATTTGATACATCCTGAACCAGAACATCCTTTCTTTTCACTAACTTCCTTAATTTTGGTATGCATATATTAACTATCTTTGTTTTGGTTAAATTCTATTTCTAGGCACTGATCATTTATCCTTTTTCTATTGCTTCGTTGCATTTCCTTTTTATTTTTTTGTTCAGCATTTAAAATGTTCTACATCTGGCTTTGCTTGCCTTTGCGTTTTCATTAATTCTGAAATGTCATTTGTCATCCATTTCTCATGTCCTTTTCTAGGTTTTTTAGGGATATTTTCAGTCATAACTTCATTAATTGACTTTTTCATCTCCTCCCATATTTCTTCGGGATAGGTAAATTTTTCTAGAAGTTCCAATCTATTTTTGACACTAACTGTAAAATCATTCTTAGTTTGCTGACCTGTTCTTAAGAATTCTACTTTAAATTTGGGTTGTTTGGATTTCTTTAGCTTTTTCTTTTAGCTTCATCTGTCTTGTACAAAGTACGGGCACAGGGTCACTGTTAGAATCTGCTCCTGACATAGTTTTTGTTGATTTCACAGAATTTATAAATCGTCTTTGAACTAATAAGAAGTCTTTTTGATTTCTGATTTTGTCTCCTGGGCTAATCCAAGTGTATCTTCTTCTAGGGTGGTTTTTGTACCATGAATTTGAAATTATGAAACAATGTTCTCTACACCAGTCGATGGGTCGACTTTCATTTCTTATGCCTAGACCCCATTGGCCAAATATGCCTTCCACTCGTCACTCGTTTGTCTCGAACCTTGGCATTGAAATCACCCCATGGCTATTTTCACATTTTTCAGATTTAAATTGTCCCATAGTTCTATCAAGATCTCCATAAAAATTATCTATTTCTTCTTCTGTGCTCTCTGAAGCTGGTGCATATACTTGAATAATCCCTATGCCAAAAGGTTTACCTTTCAGTTGAACTACCATGACCCTATCTGAAATACCCCACCAACCTTTAATACTATTAATTTGATGTTTTCCTATCAGCCAAAATCACTGCTCCTCTTTCATGAGTCTTTCCACCTGAGTAAATCATAGTTTTATCTCCTGTTTTTATTATATTTTTGCCTATCCACTTAACGTCTGCCAAGCCTAATATGTTTATTGACATCATATCCATTTTTTGTTTTACATTTTCTGATTTTCTTTGTTGGTGTAAGGCCCTAATATTCCATGTTGCAAACTTTTTCTTAGTAAGTGCTTTGCAGCCAGCTTGATGACGACCGAGATCCATCTGCTGCCCATGGGATTCACTGTCGTGCAAGGTATTCAGATGTGAATTACGAATCCCATTCACGCTATTGTCTGAAATTTTTGCATTTGACATTTCATGATTTGCTTGGGAAGATAACGGAAGTGTTTCCTGTTGCCTGCTGCGGCTTTGTGTACAGTGTACTCTGTTAGCCTTTGTCAAAGCATTGACAAGGCAGCGGTGTTCGCATGTGGTTAGCGACTTGTTGTGATAGCTAGTTTCTATATCTAGAAACCGTTCTCCTATCCACCCACTGATATTTCAACGGTTATCCTAAGGTATACATGCAACATATAATCATTCAATAGCTTTAGAAATCATTTGAAACACCGTATATAATAACATGTATTCTTCATAAAACTTTGCATTCTTGCATATATTTTCATTTTATACAAATTCATTTTAATCAGTAAGTATACTTTAACTATTTTGTTTAATAAACTTCACTCCTGGAGGTCTCTTATCGGTGGCATTGTGACGTGATCTTCAATGTGAGTGATTTGTTCCTTTGTTTGTTTCACATGCATCATGTGATGATTGATGTCTTTGTTCAATGATATCGACAGTGATGTCGGCATTCTTCCTTCGAATTTCGAGCCGCCTTGAAAGCATTCACTCATTGCTGTCTTGGCCGGAATTGTATCATCTTTTCTAAGGATGTGTCCAAACAGTCTTCATCTCTGTTCTTTTACTCTTTTGACAGTAGTTTAACCTTGCAGTGCTCATATAGGTCATTGTTGATGATTTTTTTCAGACCATTGTATGCCGACGATGTTTCTTAGATGTTTTCTGTGCATTGTGTCTATACTATCCAGATTTTTACTGGTATGTCCCCAAGTTCCACACTTGTACAGTGAAATTGGTGTGACAAGTGCTTTGCAGAGTGTAATTCGTTCTTCTTCTTTGATTTTTTCTTTTCTATTCCATATGTTTTTTAATTTATGGAAGGCATTTTGAGCAAGCATTTTTCGTTTCTGGATATCTTCGTTTTCATTTATTAGGCTCCCTAACTTTCTGACTTTTTCCATTATTCTTTAGTATGTCTTCCTATTGACATTCCAGTTTTTGTTTCATTGAATTTAAGATCTATTGCTTTAAAGTGTAAGATATTATTGGGATGTAGCTATGTGCTTGTTCTTGTTTATCAAAATCATCTGCATACATCATTTCCCTTGTTAGTCATTTGTTTGGCAAGTGTGTTCGCAGTTCTTTCAATGCCGCTTCTACAGAGATGGTGAAGAGAAGTAGACTCAGACTATTGCCCTGTGGTGCCCCAATGATCATATTTATGGTTGATTTTTCCTTACCAGAGATGACATTCAGTGTTGTTTTGGCAAGTAAAGTTCTGATCAATTTGATGTGGTCATTTTATAAAAATGTTTCCAGCACTATTAATGACCTTGCTCGGCATATTGTGTTAAAATACTGTATTAAATATTAAAAATATTGTACGATTATTCTTATTATTATCATTATTATTATTATTACTATGATTATTATTATTTATAGTAATATTATTGTTAATATCCTCTCCGTTCTCCTTCCCCAAGCCTAAATTGATGACATCTAGTGCTTCTAATACTAGGATGCCCCAGAAGGTACACTTTACTTGTTTGCCACAATTCAAATGTTGCCATCCCAGAGTCATTGTCCTGGAAAAGTCATGATGTTAAATGCATACAGGCTCTGCTGAATTACCCAATATCTTAAAATTGACAAAAGAAAATGTATTACAACTTCTGCTTTCTGATAACGAGATCCATACAGATTTTTTATTTCTTTGACAAAAAAAAAAAAATTCTTGCCTTCACAGAGCTATTGCTATTAAATGTCATAAATACAAATATATAGCCTCCGCTAATAGTATTAATATATACAGTCAGTAGTTGAGATTGACATAATCCCACACCCACTAGCGCCCGCCACTTTTCGTCGTCCGTGTGGGCGGGGTGACGGGGGAGGAGGGTTAAAGGCACCTAGCTAATCTAATTCTAGAAATTTTTCGGAGTAATATTTTACTTGTTTGCCAAAAATCAAGCGTCGCCATCACAAACTGAACACCCCTGAAAGGTCATAAAGTGCTAATTAGTACATGGTTTACTGCAGAGATCAATATATCACAACTTAAAAAAAAAAAAGAAATATATTTCTAATACTGAGATCCAAAAAACAACTGATATTTTGCTTGTTTGTTTGCTAATTGCTTGTAAAGAGTTTTTGCCCCTGGAATCTCATTGAAGGCAAGTTATCAAAAGCATTTTTCTTTGAGCCAATAAAACATTTAAAACAAATTATATATAATTGAAACTTATTATTCTAAATAATAGGAGTAGCGACTTTTTACTTGTTCAATACATCAGGAATTAGCCTTACAGAGTAATGGACCTTCAAAAGGCATTAAACGAGAGTATGTATATACTTTGAGGATAATATCTTATGTATACATTTTATCATTCTTTATTTATTGAAAATTAATTGACTACATTTTCAGTTAATGTGTTCAACTCATGATCTTTGGAAAAAAAAATCTCTATACGAGACAAACGCTAAGTCGTCGAAAGCCTCAGTAATTAGGTAAGAATAATAAGAGTATTGCCACTTTCCAGCGATTGACGTAGGTTCATCCTTGGTTGATGTAGGATCATCTTTCGTAAACGTTGGCGTTGGACCTTCCTTGTTTAACACTGGTTAGCTGGTGATCTTGGGCCCGTTGTTGGCGACTGTGGTAACATCTGAAGGGCAACTGCGGTGTTTGAGAAGATTCTACTCTGAAAGACGACTGTACCCTGCCTTTTGCCCAACAACACTTACGGATCAGATTGCACTTTTAAACTTTTAAACAGAATTGTTTAATTGCTGTGTTTAATTATGGTACTCGCTTGAACTACATACGTTCTTTGCTCACTATCCCCATTTCTTCGTATTTGCGACCAGATCTGTTTCTCTAATTAAAAGTCGTATTATTATATTGTTTTTTGTTATTGACTTTTTGAGAATTGTATTCAGTGGTTGTGAGATAATGGTGAATATTATTATCATATCCTGCAACAACAGCTAAACGTCACTTGGGCTTAATTAGTTTACTGGTTTATTGTTGAATGACTTAACCCATCTTGTAGTAATACTATATCTCGATCGTTTTTACAATTTTAATGCATCGGTAAAGTTGTAGTTCCATTTAACAAAATTCCACGATTTCTTATCTAGGGTCTTAAAGACATTTTAATATTTGCATTATCCGCAGAACGAAATGGTTTCTACAATGCAGCGATGTGGGACACACAAGATGTCGAAGTACACGACTTTCATTGGCTGTTTCATGATCATCATGTGCCAATCTCTACATTGGTACTGGGGGAACCTGTCCATCTACATAGCGTCGTATTTTAGAGTGGTTCATGGTATCAAACTAAGAGCACTGTCAGCATGGATTGTCTCCATCTACTTCCTGACCTGGAATTCTCTAACACTACTCGTCCATTTTTTGACGATGAAACTTGGAAAACGTTGGATCATGGTTTTTGGCATAATGGCAACTGAGAGTGGGTTGCTTTTAGGTTGGCTGGGACTTGTGTATCCTGAAATTCCTTTAGAAATTGGCTTTGGGTTTATGCTTGGACTCGGGGCCGGATTCACCAATGCCGTTGCTATTGTCATTGCCCTGGAATGGGTAGAGGAAAATCCTTGTTTTGTCACATCGTGCATTCTAGCTGCAATGAGTGCCGGGGGCCTAATCATAACCCAGGCCATAAGCTGGTATATAAATCCAAGCAACGAAACGCCAATAACAGTGGGACAATGGATGCCTTTCTTTAAGGAACTTTACATCAACGAGAACGTCCCTCGATTCCTTGTCGTATTAACTATATCGACATCAATCATCTCCATAACTGGATGTTTTATGATTCGAATAAGACCTCCAAGACAACACACAGAGTCGGCTAGTGAAGATTTCTATTCAAAAAGCACTGACAACAAATCCGGCCCTCAAAATTCAAAAGACAAAGATGACCACACCCATATAGAGGAAAACGCCCAATATACAGCAATGGGAATTCTGCGATCGAAAGCGTTTTACGTTTTGGCCTTTTCTATATTCAGCTGTGACGTCTCATTGATTATTAGCACTACGTACTACAAGGAATTTGGACAAAGGACAATAGATGATGACCATTTCCTCACCCTAGTTGGAACAACGCCACCAGTGTTCAACGTTATATCAACTATAGTCAGTGGAGTTCTAATTGACAGATTTGGAGCTCAGCGGACCCTCATTAAGCTGTATGCTATGTTGACGATATCATTTGCATTATTCTACGTGGCACCTTTAGGGGGCCAATGGGCCTTCTTCCTGGCTAGCCAAATGTGTATCGTTTTCCCAAATACTTTATACAATGCTTCGATTCTTGCCCTGATCAAAGTGTTTGGGGATTATCAATTCGTTGTTAAACTATCCATGATGTACTCTGTTTCGTTGATAAGCACACTGTCCTTGCCTCCAATTGCCGAATCATTAATCGTGTCATATGGGTGGTTTCCCTTGTTCACACTTCCTGCCGTATCGAATCTCGTTGCTGTTTTTTTTATTGCTAAGGGCTTACCATCTCGATGAACACGGTGAAGCTGTGGAAAGATTTTATGGCTCCCCCCCCCCTTTTTTTTTTAAGTAAAACTCACTTCATTAATATTCGAATATTTCAATAAACTATATTCATTTTGTATTCATAACTATAGTACTGTGTGTTCTGCAATTATAACTCAAATAAGAGGATATTATGATAAAATAACAGAATAGTCGCGTGCTTTATATCAGTTTACTGTCCGTCTGTCTGTGTTTTTCTCCTTCTCTCCCCTCCCCAGCCTCTCTCTTCATTTCTGTCTCTCTCTCTGTCTCACACTCTCCCTCTCCCTCAATCTCGCTCTCTCTCTCTCTCTCTCTCTCTCTCTCTCTCTCTCTCTCTCTCTCT
>JBBPDF010606532.1:0-10024 GCA_037974715.1 Lomanotus vermiformis | reverse complement strand
AGAAGAAGAAGAAGAAGAAGAAGAAGAAGAAGAAGAAGAAGAAGAAGAAGAAGAAGAAGAAGAAGAAGAAAAAAGAATTACAACTGATACTAATACATCGCTGATAAATCCTGAAAACGTTTATGTTTATCATACAACAATAAAACTTATGAAAATTAAAAATAAGAAAGCAAGTAAATAAATATAAATTTTGAAAAGCATCTCTGCTATAAACAGATGGCACTTATCAAGTGTCTTCATGAAAAATTTCTGATGCAAGCTCATGGAATGAAGTCAAGATTTATATCATAATTCACACACACACACACACACACACACACACACACAAACAAAACAAAAAAAATCCCCCACACCCCCACTTAAAAAACACAAGAAAACAAACAAAACATCATGAACAGTTGTTCAAAAGGCAAATTTTCATATACATACAAATATGTTATAGGCCTATGTAAATGTATAAATAGAAACATATACACTGTCATGCCTTATATGTTAGTAAAGCACCTTTAAACAGTTGTTGCACAACATTGCAGTCAGGCCTACCCAACTACTCAATGTTACAACAACCACAGATAAACAGTGAAAAGATACTTAAATATACTAGCAGTTAAGTATCTGCACAGCCATGAAACAAATGCACACACTCACACACACTCATAACCTGACATAAGACAGGGTCACATCCACATTCGTCCAATGCAATGTCTTGGTGACTTCCCTTATCTAGGCTGTAGTTGTTTTCACTAGTCGTGTCCTGAGCTCATGAGAGAGGGATCATATGTCACTACTACTACTACTTGTCACATATTATCATTATCATTAATCTTATCAGTTTTCTTCTTACTATTATTAAGATCCTTATTATTATTATTATTATTATTATTATTATTACTATTACTACTATTACTATTAATACTGTTACTATTACTACTATTACTATTACTATTATTACAATTACTAGTACTACTATTACTATTACCATTGTCGTTTGAGTATATTCCCATAGAGCCTTGAATAAGCAACAGAATCTTTTCCTATCACTGTTGCCCAATGAATGATGAATGGCCATCGTCTAATTTTAATTTTCACCTGTCTACAAGTTATTGACACAAACTTTGTTGTCTCTTCTTATCTCGCATTAATTAACAATTACGCACTGCCAGTGCCACTTGAAAGAAAAGATTTAGGATGATCATGTCAGTCTCACATATGAAAACAATGGTGATGATGACTAGACGATGCTTGTTTAATAGAAAAAAATAAATAGAAAAAAAAAACAAACAACAAACCCAAACCCTTTACTAATCCCAGGGGGAAGTTTGTTTTAAGGGCCTATTCTGAATTCTGAGAGGAGATTGGCAAATACCAGGCATCAGCAAGGTGCATTGTTGCCAGTTTGTCAATTTGTCTTTCAGATTCGTCTGCTCTTTGCACTACATAACTAAAGTCGACCTGTCTTTCATCCTCTATCATGGTGCATCTGTTTGTTATCACTGTACATCCTATCTCATTCAATAATGCTGTCATACAGCACATCCAAACTGCCTTTATAATATAATTCAACAAGGCAGTATCAACATAAGGATCAAGCCTAAAACCAAACTCATCTCCATGAAAGAATAACCCCATGAAAATCTTAACAGCAGAACAATGGATGAAAGAAATTGAGAGACGAAAGAAAAAAAGAAGCAAAAATGCTTATACATATAAACCTAAACAAGTAGAAAAAAGAAAAGAAAAGAAAAGCATGCAATGAATTACTGTTCCCCTCAACCACCAAACCTCCCGTATAGGAAATAAAAACAAAACAATTGAAATTTAAAAAAAAAAAGAAAAAAAAAATGCCCACCAAAGAACAACACAAAGAAAAAAAAAAGCCAAAACAAAAAAACCCTCTAAAAATCAAAAAGAGAAAAAAAAAAAAAACACCAAAAAGACCAACGATAACAAAATTCCTGTGACAAAACCAAGAGTGAAAAAAAAACAACCAAAAACCCAAACAAGCAGCTCCGAAATAAAATAAAAAACCAACAACAACAAATCAGCCAACAGGAAAACAAAATAAACAAAATTGACTTTCTATTGTCTCATGAAATGTGGTCAACATTTACATCAAAATCACAGGTAGAGCCAGAATGTTGTGAAAAATGTTAGAGCAACTTGAAGATGTTTAAACTGATTTGGAAAAAAATATTTTAAATTTGAGAAATTGTTCATGTTTTGCAACAACTACTGAACATCGGGCAAAACTGACAGACACTAAATTAACACTCATTAAACAGCAAACAAAAAGTGCTATATAAAGTAACAAACAGGAGAAAGAAAAAAAACATCCCAAAAAACACAACAAAATGTTAAACCAAACTGACTAATACTTAACGTACCCACCCTAAACTAAAAGAAATGAAGTTAACGCAAAACAAAGTAACATTGAACTGACAAGACTCTTTACCGGCTAAACTATAAACCATCAAACACTAAACAATATACATAAAAATAAAGGCCCTTGATTAACTAGCAGACTTTTCATCTTATGTGGCAAACAGATGCTTAACTAACATTAACATAAATACACCAAAAACTAAACTAAAATAGAAGGGAACTGGTCAGGAAAGGTGAACTTTGCATTCTGGTCCCTCTTAGCAGAACACTTGTCTTTGCTGGAAGGGGAAAAAAAAAAAGAAGAAACAGTTAGTCCCTGGCAAATTTGGTGAGAAGCACAGATGGATGTTTCAATGAAATGCTACAATTATTCATTGTTACTTCTCATTGTCATTATTCTTTTAAAAATAATTAACACAAAACAAAATGCGTGCATCAACAGAAATACTCAATTTAATTGAGTCAGTCTATTTATGAGATAAACAAAAAAACAAAACAAACCAAACCCAGCCCCCAGGAAAAAAGGCCGCTCACCTGCATATTTTGTCATCTGGATTACCATCAGTTGATCTGTTGACCTTTGTCAAGAGCATATTCTCCGGCATAACTTCTACATTACGCACACTGCCGAAAAAGTCTGTCAGTAGTGTTTTTGAGACGTCTCGCTGAAACAGGTCTGTTCTGGTTGAAACCGTGCTGATACAGTCGCGAGGAGGGCAGACTTTAAACTGTAAGGAAAGTGGAATGTCTGCACGATTGCCAAAAATACTTTAAGGGAGGGATAATATAATTCTCCCTTTTCCCTCAAATACGAAACTGTCCATATCAACAAATGAAAAACATGTTTGAAAACATCACTTTCAAAGTATAATGCATGAAAATAATAAATTGTAGTACAAAAAACAAACCACCAAGTTTTTCCAAGATGGTTAAAAAATCAGATTCTGAGTCCTTTGTATGATCGGCTACACATCACATCTCTTTGCTTTTTCAATCACTAATTCTAGTTTTCATTTACATTATTTTCGACTTACTTAAAAGAATCATGATGAAAAAAACAATAAAAAGGAATTCAAAAAAGGGCCACAGAATCTGTCTGCGATTTCAAATGATTCAGGTTTTCTATCTTGTGAAGTGTATTTGGATCATTAAACGTAAACTAGATGATGTGTATTTGGGTTTTTAAACATTAAACCTGAGTCGTAATTATATTTTGATCATTGCACATAGAGACTGAGCCATAAATATCCCAGTTTTTCACTTGCATTAGCTTTTAACACACACAAATTATGTCTTCTTCCATAAACTGGCTTATCTTGGCTTATTATAAATACAAATTGGGCCATGCATATTTTATATTTGGGTCTTTGCAACATACAAGGCAATGTCTATTTGGCTCTTTACACTTACAAACTGGTCCATGGTCTTTTTAGAGCCTGGCCTGACAGATTCAAGAAATTCTAGAGCGTGGTATGTGTATCTGTCTATGACATAAACGCCCAGAGCTGGGTCCACGTGATGCTGGGAAGAAACAGAACAAAGACTGATTATTTTGACTTAATAATATATTGACAGAAAATGACTTTCCACGGTCAGTAACTAAGAAATGCACTATCATTCAACCCGATATCTCTCAAAGAAAATTGTAACCGGGAATGAAAGCTTCGAGTCATGAATTGCTGGAAAACCTGTCCAACATCTCATAACCAGCTGAAAACTAAAACACTTTTGAACAAGGATAATACCTCTAGCACTAAGTACTGGATAAAATTAATTCTAACCCCATGCTCATGGCCTTTCACCCCTGTACTTTTCTCAACTCTTCAAAGACTTGACATTCGCGGACCAGCCAAAATATCCTGTGAGAAGCGTATTCTTATTTTCCTTACTCTTTTTAATAATACCTTAGGAGCAGTGCACATAAATCTTAATTGAGTAAGGACATCCATAATAAGTTTAAGCTTAAATTCAGAAGCTAAAAGTTACAAATACTAAGGACTGGAATTCACTGTCTTTTTTTTTAATTAAGTTTTTAAAATTTATTCATATATTTAATTATAAAAAATACAAATAAAACAAAAATCAATGATTAATACCAAAGCAAAATATTCAATATTAGATCATGCTCATGCGTGCAATATTGGCTCACTCCTTGGGGGTAGAGCAGAATGAAAGGATGAAGAGACAATGGAGCCAACAAGACTAAAAAAAACAAAAACAAAAACAAAAAAAGAAAACAAAAGCAGATTACTAACTCTGATTATGATGCCTTTGATGAAATACACAAGCCGATAAAAGGAAAGCAAAAAGTTCACTGACCGAAAGAGAGTCTTGACCAACTTTGCTGCTAGCGACGGCCAGAAGGTTGGGCGAGTAGAATTTCTGGAACATTGACTCTGCCTGGCAGGTGTCAATCATGAAAAAGACTTCATGGTACCTGGTGACAGTGAAGGAGGGAAAGGAAAATTAAAAAATAAAGAAAAGAATGACCCGAAAGAAAAAAAAAAGCTCAAAAACAAACAAAAATTCCAATAAAAAGATACCCCCCCTATCCTGAACAACAAACAAAAAAAAGAGCACAAAAAAAAACAAAACAAAACAAAGCAAACAAAACATGACCAACCAAAAACAAAAAAGCATCATATGTATTTATATCAATGAAATAATAATAATAATAATAATAATAATAACAATAATAATAATAATAATAACAATAATAATAATAATACAGGAGGTATAAATTAAAGAGTGCTAAAAAAAAATATGATGCAATATGCATACTAAAGGATTAAAACCACAGGCATTAAGAAGAGTGTATTTAAATACATTCTGTACAATCATTGCTCAGTTATGCCTAGCACATTAAACCAAATCATCCGCAAGGGGATGTACCTTTTCTTCTGCCACATTTGCTCAAAGGCGTCAGCCAATTCAACGTTAGAGATTTCATTTGCGTCCTGAAATTTCAAAAAGCCATCTCCCCCGTGGCCTGTGAGAAAAGGGGAAAAAAAGAAAAAACAACTTTTATTACTATGACATTTACCATAAAAAAACATCATAATAAGAAAAAATCCAACAAATTTCAAGGCTAAAAGATTAAAAAAAAAAGCCAATAAGTAAAAACAAGCAGGACAGTCCCAAACAATGGCCCTCCTTTGAAGCTTTCCAACCAACATTTTGACCATGCTATTATTGACTAAAATGAATTAAAGACAGTACATTTTAACCATACTGTCTCCATAAATGAACAGAATAATATTGGTAACCACAAATCACACAAACTCTAAATGAAAATGACCACCGACCTCCCCTGTGTAAAAAAAACAAAAAACAAAAACCCCGCAAAACAAAAACACACCCACTCCCCCTACCCTCTGAAAATACAAAACGAAACAAAAGAAAACAAAACAAAAGACAAAAGACAAACAAACAACAACATAAATATAAAAAAGCAACAAAAACAACAACAAAAAACCCAATGAAACAAAACGTATTATCCCCAAATTCAACTAGCATTCAATACATTTCTAGCAAAGACAATTACTAGATTTGCCCCATTTGTACTGACCAGTCATGTAGACCAAAATGTTGCTTCTCTCATCAGATAAGAGTCGCTTGGATCGTGGCGTGCTCGGAGGAAGTCGCCCAGTGAGAACACGGATGAAATTTTCTACCGTTACCTGAATTGTATAAAGACGTTATAGCTGATAAATGAAATACCCCTTTGACCACTGCATTGCACAAGACCATGAAAGAGACTTGGATTTTTAATGGATTTTAGTACATCAGATAGTCATTCAAATAGGATCTCACAAGTTAAGGTGAAAGGCTAACGAAGAGAACAGTCAAAGCTCGATATTCACTGGATTTTTGTTGGGTTGTTTTTTTTTACGTGGGCAACAAAAAATAATAGCACTTTTGCTTTTTTATTTCTCTCATGAAATTTGTGCCATTTGATAGTGCAATACACCATGCAAAATTAACTGATCTTATGTGCTATGTAAAAAGAAATTCCAAATGTTGAGATACGAGAATAATCATAACATGTGAGTCTTACTCCAAAGTGAAATACATTTTTTTGGGGGTTGTTTTTGGGGGGCTTTTTTTGCCTCACCGAATATAACAAAACCAGTGGACAAACCAAATAATGAAGCCATTTGAACCCATAAGGGATTACAAGTAGTGAAGCAAATAATGCAGCAGTACTTTCACAATACCATAGATTATCATTCTGAGCAGATCTTTCTTTCGAAATAGCCAAATTAATAGGCATATTTATATTGACATAAAAACAACACTGCAAAATGCAATTACAATTTACAAGTTACAATTTAAATTAGAATCTTACAGAGTTTATAATCAATGATTGGAACTGCTCTAAAGGTGTACGTATGTTCATCATACACAGCCATAAAAGCAAATTGATGGAATGATTCAAAGCCTTAACGGCACAGTGGAGTAAAAATTATACATAAAAATCCAACAATTTCAACTCACCTCATATCCTCTGTAGTCCACCTCCACATCATCACCGTAAACATTGATGTTCTGGTTGGCATTATTGAACACCATCGCTTGCAAAACACAAACAAAATAGCATAGGAATGGAAAATAAAATGGCAATGATATACTTATTCCATATTTCCATACATGAAAAAAATTAATGAACTGTTACGCAACTAGCCCACCAGTACATGCGAAATATATTTATTAATATTAAGTTTGAATTCATATCTAAGAAATTTTGTTTTATCTTCTCAGATATACAATTTCCACAAAACGCTTTATATTTCTCATCAAATTCTGCAATGGTTCGTTGAAGAATCTATAAGAAGTGAGTTTGGTAGACAATTTTTGAATGTTTACTTTTCTTTTTATTCTTTATATAAAATTCTTTATAACAAGAATGAAAACATCATCCTCAGAACAGAGATAAATAGATAGACAGACATATAAATAGACAGACAGACATATAGATAGATAGATAGATAGATAGACAGATAGATACATACATACATAGACAGACAGACAGACAGATAGATAGATAGATAGATAAATAGATAGATAGATGGATAGAAAGAAAGACATACTAAACAGACAGACAGACGACAAATAGACATACAGACAGAGAGACAATTATACAGACATACACACTGACAAACAGACAGACATGGTTAATCCCCTTTATGTTTAAGCCTCTTACAAGAGCTTCCCCAACAGACCCTTTCCACTCAGAAACAGTCTCAACTCCAAAGGAACACACACATATGGCAGCAGCAGCCATTTACAGGCGTGATGTCATTCAAGCACACCAACAAGACGCACCACTGTCCAAGCCAAGTGTATACACATTTGTCATCCCATGTAAAAAATTGTGTTTAAAGAGATTTCCCCAGGAACAAACAGTCTCAAAACCACATGCACCAAATAAACTAAAGCATCACCGAAAAGGAAAAAGTGCTTTGTAGCTGGACTCACCTGGACGAGGATTCCTAGGGTTGCAAGCCATGTCGTCGGCTACCATGAGGATGATCTGACTGAATGAGGCAAAGACAAAAGTTAACATTTTGCACTACGGATTCAATTTAAAAGTATATATGCGAGTGTAGATAAATTCTACTACTAATGTTACTTCTCTCAGTTCAAGGTCTAACAATAAAAAAGACGAGTCGAGTCACTGTTGCCCCAAGCAAAGCCTGGTGCCTAGCTAGTGTGTGTATTTAGATATGATAATATAATCTTATATATGCAACTTTATTTGTTATCAAATATTACTGCAATACTCACAATATTACAACAAAATATCTTTCCCATTAAGCATCATTATACATCAGACTTTTGTTAATGGATGTACGTAAGACATGATACCTATCTGGTATTCCTAGTCTTTTGACACTGTGATAGATGGAAAGCACATTTGCCATGTGCCGATAATTGAACCAGAAACGTGAGGTATCCACAAGTACGGCCCAGTTGTTTGTATGGCCAGTTGGGTAGAAATCATCTTCATGGTCCTGAAATACATGAAAGAGCATTATACTTACTTAATGCTTAGAACATACAGGATAAAAAAAAATGGTTCAATATAGTGTGAGGGGAAGGTATGGGGAATAATATCAAAAACAAAAATAAAAGGATCAAAACAATTTTTTTCTTAATCTAGAACCCCCATCCAAAACAAAACAAAAAAGGCAAAACAAAACGAAAGAACAAATTACCCTTTCCAGATACCTTGCTTTTTGATAAGGACTCTCTCTGTCATCGGGCTTATTACTATTATCCCTCTCATATCCGTTTTATGCATCAAATTCCAAGCCAATTTGGACTGAATGATATTTACAGAACATTTTTAGTTGTTTCTGAATCTGGCTATGGCATTAAAGGAGCCTCTTCGTGACTTTAGTTCATTCCGAAATCATTTAATAAGGATTTCCTACCGTTAACCATGTTGTGCTGCTATAAATTATAAATGTGCACAGCTTCAAATAGATACAACCTGATAGAAAGTGAAGTGCCAAAATGAAATTAGAAGGTGGAAGTACTATTTGGATCAAATCAAGTTTACAGTACATCAAGTGGTAGTAGGCTTTGTATGAATGCATTGTTAGTGTTCACAGACAGAAATGTGTAATATATTATAATTCTGACTAAAGATGTGAAACATGAGCTTTTGAAAAAGGCAATTCAAAATGTTTCGTTTAAAAAACAAACACATAATCTGGAAACTAAAAGTATAAAAGTCACACAATAATAATATCTATATCAAGTAAAAAACAGAAAAATCATGGATAGAATAAAATTTCAAAACAAAAAAGAAATACAAAACCAAAAAACAAAAAAAACAAACAACAATTACATTACATAGGCAGCATGGTGTTGTGAATAAAACAAATTTTAATTGGGAACTGGGTGTTCCGAATAAGGGCCTAATGAATTTTGGTTAAAAAAAAATTTTGGTTATTGGGAATCTCAGCCGGGCTGAGAATAATATCGGCTGTTATTCTCAGCTGGTTTACGGTTTATTTTCATCCGGGTCTGACCTGTTATTCTCAGCTGGTTTACAGTTTATTTTCATCCAGGTCTGACCCAGCCTACTTTCGGTCTACGCTAGGCCGCGGGTCATTTGCATTCCGTATAGTAGTTAACACACACACACACAACATGAAGAGAGAGGGATTTCCCTCTTGAATAGGATAGAGTTCAGTGCGCACCATAGAAGAATTAGTTCACACTGCACAATAAAATAAATTACAAAAAAAAAAACAACAACGAAAAAACCAAGAAAAATTCTAGGTCTAATTCAAACCCAATAACAGCATCCTAAGAGGGCCTACTAATACTATTATTAATAGTCTAGTACTAATAAGTCGTCTGTCTGGTCAAGGTCAGTCTATTACTAGTAAATGTATTACAGTAGTCTCCGCCTAATAACCCGCCGCCTTATAGCCCAGTTCCCTTAATAACCCGCTGTGCCGGTGAAACAGTTTTTTCGTCTACTTAAAACACCCCTCTAATAACCCGCTCTAAGACCAGAACTTCGCCTAATAACCCGGTATTTTTCACTAGGCGCATATTAAACAACGATGATGAGAATGAGTTTTAAATACAAAACAGCCATCCCATTCATAAACCTTTGTAACAA
>JBBPDF010605432.1:0-10030 GCA_037974715.1 Lomanotus vermiformis | reverse complement strand
TACCCGATCCTTGACGAGGTGGTGAAAGTTGCAGGGAAATTGACGGCACGCCTCGGCGTGGTCGTCACCCTGCAATGGATACCAGGGCACTGTGGTATCTGCGGCAAGGAACTCGCAGATCGCCTCGCGATCAATGGGAGAACCTACGTTATTCAGTCAAAGTCTTGAATTCCCAAAATACTGTATTGTAATTCCATATTAGGGGGCCTTCATTGTTCATTGAGGTTTGTACTCAGAATCAATCAAACGTACTCGCGTTCAGCAACCTAGTGCACTGGACATGATGTTTGCAGATAGATATATTAAAAGCACACTGAGGTGATTTCACATTATCCATACACTTTTCCCCATCCCTGCTGAAACACAGCTCACAGTGATCCACAATATATTTAGGGTGCTTCAGAGAAATAATATAATAATTAATATTTCTGCTATTTCTATATTATGTAGGTTCGTGCAACTGCAAGACTAACAATAATACCATTAGCAATCACGTGCATCCTCTTATCCGAGGCCTTCCCTAATGTTACTGTATGAGAGGGAAAACACCCACCAAACAACCCCACCACCTTCCTTAAAACAAAACTGGAAGACTGGAAGTACTGTATATTATAATGGATAGTGTGGATGTGGTGGCAGGTTTGGTGTGTTTGACGTGGACAATTTATTAGAGCTCTTTCTTTATGATCGCCTTCACCAACCCCAAGCTAGAATTGTCTGCCGGTGCCCAAGGCAAGGTATGTTATTTTCACAGCATGGCGACAGTGACATCGTCGGTCCGTTCTTCCCTTTCACTCATTTTGGACTTTCACTTTATCCGATTTCACCATGAAATCCGTTCATTTTATCCAGTATATTTTTGCTTAAACAAATAGCGTTTCAATCGGGACTATAGAGTATCGTTCATTTTAACCGATTGTTCACTTAAAGCGTGTTCACTCCACTGTATATAGAATCTTGATTTTTTTTTTTTTATTTGAATTTGGCAAAATTCAATTCCTACCAACAATTCTTTCGAACCCAGTCACCCCTACAACCTTTCCTACCTCAGACTTATTGACTCGTTCATTACTCTGAGTTCAATTAGCCAAGGCAACGATCAGAGGGGAAGAGAGTGAGGTTGGGCACCAATACTTTCTAAAAACAATACTAGCCCAGGTGTAGCAATGGCATTGCTACAAGATCGTCAATACTGACACAAAAGGCCTATATATATAGAATCTCGATTTAGATCTAACATAACAATGGTAACTCACACTGTCAAACGCCTCCTCACCACAAACAACGCACTGTACATACAAACAAACAAAAACTAGAGCTAATAAAAAAGTTTTGCCATCTCCGTATAGAATCTATCTAGATCTAGATCTAACATAACAATGGTAACACACACTGTCAGACGCATCTACACCACAAAGAACGTATTGTACGTACATACAATCAAACCTAGAGCTAATAAAAAGTTTTGCCATCTCCGCATATATAAAATAATCTACAAATTAGTATTAGGCTAGGGCATACGCCTTTGTTTACTTGTCGTCAGGCAATCTTGCCCACATAGTGATGGCGGCCGCGATGTTCAATTGGTGCCACAGCCAGCCTCTCGCTTGACCAAAGACGAAGAGGGTGGCGGGTCATGTGATCGGATTTTTATACGATTAATTCTCTACCACTCCGCTGTCTCCAAAGACGTTGAACTAGTCATAGTTTAAAATCTTTGGCTGTCTTCGATCAACCCTAGCTGGATGCCCGCAAGTCAATCGCCTTGTTGTCTTTCACAGAAAACATACTATTATTATTATTATACTTGTACGTGTAATCACCTTTACTGTATTAATGCAGATTAGAAAAAATGTCGTTCGTGTAGCTTGACATACAGTCATTGGAATTTTGCGCCAATGTGGAAATTAAACAAAGAATAGCAATTGCAAAGGAGACATTCCACAAACTCAGGTCTATTATCAACTATGCAAAAATTAAAATTAACACCAAACTCTAAACAGCACAGACATTCGTTCTCCCAACGCTTTTATACGCATGTGAAACGTGGACAATAGATGCGGAATCGAGAAAACGCCTACAACCTTTTGAAATGTGGATTTACAGAAGTAGAAAATACCCTGGACTGCATTAGTAAGAAACGAGGAAAGTGTAAAGGCGTATAGGAAGAGAGAGAATATTGTTGGGTACGATCAAGCAAAGGCAAATGCGGTTTTTGGACACATTTGGAGACGGGATTGAATTGAAAACCTGGTAACATCAGGTTTCGTTGAAGGAAAACGAGCTCGTAGATGACAACTCATGACATACTTAAAAGAAACAACAAAAAACAAGACAAAACACATCCACCATTGACACCAACACAGGCTTCACCAGATGTGCTGAAGACCGAGCGACATGGAGGAGACTCCGTGGAGAAAAAAGTTAAAACCCTCTTGAAGGAAAAACTCAATGTAGTCATCCTTTCCAAAATTTAGTACTCATTGTGAGATCCCCGTCCCGAATTTTTGCGCATCACTGAAATTGAAATGTAGATCTCCTTGGTGACTTGAAAATTACAAAATAGCCTTTTTTTATTTTTTTTTATTAAACATTATACATCGGAATAGGGACATGACCCCTACTTTTCAAGAACGAAGTGTCTATTCCCAACCGGTGTTTAAGGCCATCAAACTATTATTAGGCCTAAGTGCGGTATCAGTATCAGTACAGGCTGTTTGCTATAATAATAGTATCAACACCGGTTGGGAATAAGCACAGTCAAGAAAGGAACCAAAAAACGTGGCTCTATTGAATAAAAATCATATCTTTGATATTCTCCAATGACACCTCCCATTAATGTTTCAATCCAATTAGGGTTGCCAATTTGCAATTTTAATGGATGCTTTCACAGCACAAATACTTTCTTCTTCTCCTCCTCCTCCTCCTCCTCCCACTCACCCTCCCCCTCCCCCTCCCATCATCATCATCATCATCATCATTATTATGATTATTATTATTATTAATATTATTATTATTATTATTATTACTATTATTATTATTATTATTATTATTATCATTATTATTATTATTATTATTATTATTATTATTATTATTATTAACGACAAAACAACAAAACAGAACAAGAAACAACAAAACAAAACAAAAAAGCCCAAACCAAAACAAAACAACAAAAAGCGACTCAAAACACAGCCTCTTTTCTATTATGTTGTGATCGCAAAGCACTGATAAACCTATACAAATGTAATATTTTAAGAGATAATACTACAATGGTTTTTATATGTTTTAAAAATACATCTTTTTTTCAATAGTTTTATAGCGTCTAAAATGTATGTGATCTACTTTTTCTTTTTTTTTTTTTCGTTTTTTTGTTTGTTCCTGTTTTAGTCATTTTATAAATGGCTTTATCGTCAGTAGTACTCACCATAAAGTGCCTTAGAGCACAAAAGCCTTGTGAAGTTAGCCGCTATAGAAATATAATTTTATTGCTTTTGCTTTTGCAATCTGAATCGAGATTTTAATGGCCACCCTCAGTCACTGTTGATACTTAACCCTTTCAGTGCGAATCGACGAGTTTTCGTCTCGAGCACGATTTTAATATTAGACCGCCATGCGCTCATTTTAGGCACGAGTATATGATTTAACTACAACTCGATATATGGGCAAATTGTAGTCAAAGAGTTAAACCATGCTCATCCAGATGTATTGGGCTCTGGCAGTCAAAGAGTTAATATAGTAATATATTGTCTGTTATACCACCTGTTCCCCCGACTTTGCTTGGGGATGTAAAAACATTAGGCCTATGATAATGTAGAGGCTGTTTTTAAACATTTTTAAGCATTTAAACTTGAATGTAATGACATAGGCCTACATGATGATATAAAAGTTCTGAACCGGATGACATATTACATTATTATTCGTTAAATAATTTTATGTTAGATCTTATTTATCTATCTATCTGCTGGATCTAGATCTAGATCTATACCTGAATACCCTGAATTGAGATTTTAGGCCATTTATGGACTATTCTCTCCTCTTTATAATTAAATGGGTCTGCGCTGGTCCTACCAATTTTTGTATTCGAATTTACTGCCGATTAACTTGCACTTATCTAGTCCATTCTTGAGGGCATTTACGGTTTCCACTGTCACCAACTCATTCGGTAGTTTATTCCAAACGTTCACAATACGTTGATTGTAGAAATTTCCCCGAATTCGTGTGTAGCACCTTACTTTTTGTAGTTTTAACGAATGACCTCTTGTTCTTGTAATGTCCACCAATTTATGAAGATTATAAAATTTGTCAATTCCATGAAGATTCTTAAATGTCTGGATCAAGTCACCTCTTAGTCTGCGAAATTCTAAGGTTGGGATATGAAGCTTCTTCAGTCTATCAGAATATTTTAGGTCTTTAAATTTCCAAATAAATTTTAGTGGAACAGATATCGTGTTGTCATTTATCCAATTAAATTCTTCAAGTAGTAATAGTGCTTAGCAATTAACTTCTTTCTTTCTTTTCGTTTGGTTTATTTAATAGCACGAGTTTTTTCAAATCCTATTTCAAAGTGATCTCTAACAGTGAACATATTGTTGAAAGGGCCAATGAAAAACTTAAGTCCGATACTCTTACTATCCACGCTCAGGAAGCTCGTCGGCATAATTGCCATCAACAGAACAAGACCAAAATTTGAGGAATTCCTATCACCCTCATAAAGTGGCTTTCGACCGAGCAGAAGTACCAATGGCATTGTTTCCGTCCACATAGGGTTAAAGGCGGGGACAGATTATGATAAGTTCAAAGAAGAATTCTCAGTATTGGGCATCGATGTGAGGTCGGCTTTTGATACGGTTTTTCGAGCAAAATTATTAACAGTGCTGAAAACATTCCAAGAAAATGACCACATCAAAATGGTTATAACTTTGCTGCCAACACAACACCAATTTCATATCTGGCAAGGAAAAAACAGCTAAAAGAATAACAGTTGGAACACCACAGGAAGATATTCAGAGTCCATTTCTCTCCACCATCTATCGAGAAGCGGCATTGAAAGAACTGCGTACACACTTGCCAAACAAAAGACTGACAAGAGAAATTATATATGCAGATGAAGTTGGCTTGATTTTTGATACACAAGAAGAAACATAGCTACAACCCAATAATATCTAATACTTTAAAGCAATGGAATCTAAAAGTTAATGAAACGAAACACAAATAACAAGAATAGGAAGACATACTACAGAAGAATGGGAAAAGGTCAGAAAATTAGGGAGCCTTATAAATGAAAACGAAGACATCCAGAAAAGAAAAATATTAGCTCAGATACATTCCGTACATTAAAAAACGTATGGAACATGAGAGAAATAATTAGAGAAATAAAACAAATTACACTCTTCGAAACACTTGTCACATTAGTTTTACTTTACAACTGCGGAAATTAGTGACTTACAGGTAAAATCTGGATAGTGTAGATACAAGGCACAGGAAAAAAAATCTAGGAAACGCCATATACATAATATACTGGCCTGAAAAAAATCACCAACAAAGATCTGTACAAGCCCTGGAAAATTAAAACACTAGGCCAAGAATCAAAGAACAGAAATGGAAACTGATTGGATACATCCTTAGAAGGGATGATAGAATTCAGACCTAGACAACAATGACTGAATATTTTCAGATGGCACGAAATTCAAAGGATGTACGCCGACAACACTGCCAATAACATTGAGCCAAGACCTCAAACATCATATGAAGCTCGTCAAAGAAAAAAAAAGGAACAAGTCACTCACATGCTGGAACTCGCATTACCATCAGGGCTAAAATCGATAAGAGACCTCCAGGAATTGAAGAGCCCGGCTCAAGATAGAGAAATCTGGAAAAGAGTAACTGGACATAATGAAAAATATCGAAAAATTATCATTGGCGCACACAGTTTAGGGCGAGCAGCTATAGGACTGCAGAGCCTATTATTATTATTATTATTATTATTATTATTATTATTATTATTATTATTATTATTATTATTATTATTATTATTATTATAAACTATTCTGAAATATGTGGTAAAATGTTTTTCTTGCTCGTTGTTCCTGGAAGCGTATCCACTGCAATGTTTTCACGATTATTTTAGTGTTAACTTTTCAGCTACAAATTATCTGCATAGATACTTAATTTACTCTGCAACCATCAACCCCTTCCCTATTTGTACAATATATATTTCCTTTTCACAAGGACAATGTCAAGACAAAATGATTGCCCAAACCAACCAATTACAAAAAAGTAACGCGAAAAAATAAAACAAGGAAAAATAGTAAGAACCCGAAAACAAACGAAATCCGAAATAAAACAAACAAATAAAGGTTACAAAAATCAAACACAGAAACAACAAACTAAAACAAACACCCCGACAAAATTTTAAAGATGAAAAAAATAAACTAAAAAACAACCCCACAAAGCCAAATAAAAACAAAAAAACAAAAGACAACCAAACAAAAAGCAACTTTTATTAACAACAAACAAAACAAAACGAACAAAACAAAACAAAAATCGATAACATAACATAACATAACGATTTATTGAGCTTATAAGCAAATATTATGCCGTTGAATGCCCTTGATAAAATGATAAATTACAGGGGTAACAAATAATTTTTCATATAATAATATTATAATGCATGTTGTCAATTATGTCATTAATATGAAATTTATGAGAACAAAATAGTGCATTTAATTTTTATCTCCGCTTGAGAAAATGTTTGATGGAGTAAAAGAGTTAAGGTAAATTGCTAACCTGAGCTAATGAACTGATTGTGTTAATCTTTAACATATAATCCCCAAAATACATCATCACATGGTTTTTTTCAATTGAAAACATTATGATATGACAAAAAGGATTAGAGTAATTACAATACCTTTTCACTAGAATAGAAAAAGAAGGCAAGCAAATTTGCAAACATCCATGGTCATCATAATTAATTTTCATCAAAATCAAACATCAAATAGTCAAGTTCCCTATCAATTCTGTTTTAAACTGAGTAACGTTATCAGAGTCCTTGGTTTTAAATTTACGACTATTGCAAATATTAACAGTTCTAAAGATCCATGAATTACTTCTAATTTTTGTAGAACTATTATATATTAATAAATCGTATTATATCTGTTTCAAAAGGGCAGCCTCTAGAGTCCTTGTCTATCTTGTATATCTTTTACTACGCCCATGATTTCTAGCACTGGTAACCCATGATCACCCTAGAAGGTGCATTGGATTCATACCTGGATACCTTGAAATGAGATTTTAGGCCATTAAAGGCCTATTCTCTCCTCTTTATAATACGTTGGTCCTACCATTTTTTGTATTCGAATTTACTGCTGATAAACTTGCACTGATCTGGTCCATTCTTGAAGGCATTAACTGTTCCCACTGTTACCAACTCATTCGGTAGCGTTGACTGTAGAAATTTCCCCTAATTCTTGTGTGGCACCTTTCTTTTTGTAGTTTTAACGAATGACCTCTTGTTCTTGTAATGTCCACCAATTTATGAAGACCAAAAACCTTGTCAATGTCATGAAGATTTTTAAAAGTCTGGATCAAGTCACCTCTTAGGCTGCGAATTCTAAGGTTCGGATATGAAGCTTCTTCAGTCTATCAGAATAATTTAGGTCTTTAAATTTCGAAATATATTTTTTTGCTCTTCTTTGAACTTTTCCTAATTTGTCCTTGTCTTCTTGATGCGATACCATATATTATTATATCACATCTTCTTCACCACACTCAAGATTACGACACAGCTCCCTACAAGAGGGTATTAGAATTTGAATTCCACAGGATTTGCTATTTATGAGGTATTCCAAAAATGTCAATTTCAGGCCATGTGGAACGCATTATAAATGTCAAGAACTTTTTGTCAATCAGTCCACATAAATTTACAGGTTCAAATAAAAAAAATGGCTTTGTACAAAATAGAGCATTTCGAGTGGGCAATTTAATATGAAAATAAAAATATCGTTACATTCAATATAGTTAGATAAATAAAACTTCTTTATTATGCTATTCAAATGGAAAATAGACTAAAAATAATTATGGCTAGTTGATTCAGGTTGAAAAATAAAATTAATTACTTATGCTACTCAATTAGAACAATAAAAACGACCTCAACATGCCACTCATTCTTGAAGTCCTTTGTTTCGACTTGAAGGAGGGACGAAGGTTTGAAGAACTGCCCAAACTTGATACGATAATTCTTACATAATTCCTACAGTCACCTTAGTCACGGGTTCAATAAAAAATAGGCCTACACCTCGCTGGTTTTAAAACGTGAATCAAACTTTAATGATATTAAATACAAGGTATAAAGGAGAATGTAATAACGCAATGCTTTATATACATTCATTGACTAAACTAAAAATTCTCTGACTGCCTGACCGAACGACTGACTGCTCTCTGACTGACTAAACGACCGACTGGCAATTCGACTCACTCTCTAACTCTCCACAACAATTTATATAGATAAACATCACCTCGAGAATGTTCTTACTCTTTCACCACTCTTCCACACCATCTTAAATAGACAAACTCTACCTCTAGAATATTCTCACTCGAGCAACACTCATTGACCCTGTCTGTGTACACCGACACACATGTCGCTCACAATCCGAACACACACGGCATACAAAACGAATCAAGTCAACTGAGTAGATTTTACAATCGATGTAAACATAGGCAGTCCCTAACCACAATGGGGGATAACAAAGAAATGGTGAAAGTCAGTTGTTACACATTTTTAGACCGTCAATGGAGACGTGAGGTTATATTGAGTTTTAGCCTGATAACTGGACTTTCCGACTCATGATGTGGGTTTCATGGTTTTACTTGCTCTCTTTATTTTGTATACCGAGTCCATCATGAGAGAAGTGCAAGCGGAACATCCCCACGATAAATATGCTCCAGCAAAAGTACTTGGCCACCCAATAATAGAGTTACGCTACGCAGATGACACGGTTCTAATATCCCGGACATCTGAAGGACTTAATAATCCCATGCAATCTGTCAAAAGCGTAGCCAATATAGAGAACTGCTTCTAAATTCCAAGGAAACAAAAGCGATGGATACAGACAAAAACCCCTCGTCAAACATCTTCATAGACGGCGATAAACTAGAGAGCGTCGAAACCTTTATTTTTCTCGAGCAAATATTGAAGCGGATGGTAAAAACACCCCGGATATCAAAGGTAGACTTGCGATAGTCACCTCAAAACTAAACTCAATTATGGCCCTATGGAAAAGTCGATCAATGTCAATTAATATGAAGATATTACAAACTTGCATGTTTCCCGTGGCAATTTATGGATGAGAGGCCTGGACTCTTACCAAGACCGATGAAAAGAAAATAACTGCATTTGAATTGAAATGTTATCGCAAACTACTAAAAATACCCTGGACAGCAAAAAGAACCAATGAAGGCGTTTTGAAAGACCTCGATTTAAAGGATTGCCAACTCCTGGACACTATCAAACATTAGAAATGGAAATATTTTCGGCTTGTAACAAGACACAAAGCATCGGAAAACTTTGTATTGAGGTTGCACTGGACGGTAGAAGAGGACGCGGTAGACCCAGTAGACGATGGATCTAATACATCTCGGACAGGATAAAGGTTTCAAAACGACAGGCCGTCCTTATGGCACAGGACAGAGTCGGTCTTTGTGCAGCGGCCTGGGAGGCCATGCCCGGAAAAGATTCGCCATAGAGAGAACAAGATTTTAAATATAAAAAAAAATGATGCATCTGAAATCCTCACAAACGAAAAAAATTAAAATCATAGTTATAGTGAAGCAAACTCTTATTGAGCGAGACAGTACCAGGTCTTCAGAGAAGAGAATCTCCCTCGAACAGGTGTTTCGGCCTTAAACTTCTTTCACCCTAAGGAGACCAGGCCACACTGGGCTCATGACACCCAGTGCCCTGGGACTGCCTTTTTAAATTTTTTTTTTACTAAGTTATATACTAAGACAATCAAGAAATTATGCAATCGCATGC
>JBBPDF010604328.1:0-10031 GCA_037974715.1 Lomanotus vermiformis | reverse complement strand
TATAATTTTTAAAATTTTATATATATTATATATAAAATATTTTTTTATATATGTATATATATATATAAAATATTTTTTGCCTTCAGCAATTCAAGATAACTGATCAGAAATATTTCTTTAAAAGTCCTAAGATGTGTTTTTGATACACTTACTTAGCCTTGATTGAAAAGAAAGATCAAGGAATTTTGAGACTGGCTAATGGAGAAGCACAATAGAAAATTTTGTGAAGGTCATATTGTCATTAATGTCATCTGAAAGAGATGCATTGAAGTATTGATGAATTTTATTTACAGTCTACTGTTGTCTGACAACATCCATTCCTTCAAAGTGAATCATTCTTGTCAGTGACTTTGCTTGATGGACTGTCAATGTGTGTGAACAGTACTGCTAAGTAGTGCCAATACAATCTGCCAATTAAAGGAAAATTTATCGTCTCAGATAACGCCATCTTCCGTTACTTCCATCAGAGACTGTCTTCATTTCTTACTTTTCTTATCGAGTGTGTTACACCATGAGCTGCTCAAAGAAAATTCTGTGTTTCTATCTTTAATACTTATTTCATTACTTTAGTTCATTTGTTGTGTGCTAAAAACGATTTTTTGATGAGTTAAAAATATTGATTTAATATTCAGATTTTTTTCTTTAAAGTATTTTTGCAAAGGATGATTTGTATTCTTTCATAATGTGAAAACCATGTTTGCTCTTGACTTGGGATTTCTGAGTATAATGTGCTTTTAGCTAGGATGCTACAGGCTTATCCGAAACTCTTCGGTTTTATCTTATATCATGTGGTGTTGCTTGATTCTTAACTATGAATTAAGCTTAATTTGCCATGATTTCCCGTTTTTTGTTTCTAGTTACAAAATGGAGCATACATTTTAATTGCAGGAAAAAACATTTGAACAAACTATGCCAAGTGTGTGGTGCAGTAAACTTATCACAAAAGCAAATTAAGTGAAGGCAAAAGTCAAAACTGTGTAGTGAATGAGATCATGACATTCTACTTATTAATGGACTTGATATTCAAGATATTCCCGACAATTATTCTAAATACATTTGCAATAAGTGCCTTATGGGACTCTTTTATGTTTCAAAAAGCCAAGGTCATACTGTAATAATAACCAATGCTAGAGCCAAAGCAAGCCAGAGCGAAGGGATTTGGTGCACATACATATAACCCGATGGTTCGCGTTAATGACTGCTCTCTGTGCACCCATCGGGTGGCCTTTCCAGCATGTTGTATAACTTAAAGACAGTTCAACCATCAAGTTCTAGTTCTACCCCCACCCCATCATCAGAGCCTGAACCAAGCAGCCCAAACCAAAGCCACTCTCATCCAACACAGACACTCAAACAATTATTGCCCATGCACCACCCATTTCTTCTTCTCTAGTAAGACAAAAAGCAAAAAAATAGACAGCGGACAGCACCACGTCCCCAATCATCAAAAATACAATTATTACATTAATCAATCATCTTTAATCATACACCACCCGTCCTATCTTCTCCAATCAGACAAGATACTTAAAAAAAGGCAACAGACAGCACTACATCGCCAATGATTAAAAATATGATCACAAATACTTTACGCCAGCTCATGAAAAAAACACCAGATGAGGCATTACTAAAAGAAGAACGATATTACACCCAAGTGACAAAACCAAAATTAACATTGGACCCCCACTATACACAAATTACATGTAAAACAGGTGGACAACCCTTTCTCCAAAAAAAGATAACAAAACCTAGAAAACCAACACATGAAGCCAAAACAACAACACAACGCAATAGGGCAAAGATCATGGAGGATGTCGGGCATGATGTCGCTGGGCCATGACAACAAGGTAGGGACGACCTCTTATTAATCATAGAACTGAGAAGAAAGCCACTACAAAGGCGTGAAGCGATAGCAGAGAAGGCTGGGAATGGGTATTCCAGTAAAATTATCAGGAGCATCGATTGATCGATTTAAGCAATGAAAGAAGAATTAGGACTTGGTTGGAGATGGCAAAGAAAACAACTCAAGTTTCTTAGAAAACAAGGCATTAGGATAGCTAGTGAAGTTTCAGTTAGTGGAGTTTGGAAGTTAGCGAAAGAATTAGTTGGGGATTTTTTTGTTGTTGAATCAGGTTTCAAGATGACAAGAAAGAAGAAGTAACAGTAAATTATAACAGAATAAACAATTTGTCAGGTTTTCTCAATAGACTAATTGATAGATATGATGAGAACCAACTTTTCTTGGCATAATTGAACAATCCCAGACAAGGAAATAAGGATAAAGATAGGGGGTGATCATGGGAAGTCTTCCACGAGAATGATATTAGTATTAGCAATAGCAAACACAGCTACGCCGAATTTACAGACAGACACAATTGTGATTGCACAAATTGCAGTAACCAACAGCCATGAAAACCTTGAAAGGTTTTTTAGAAATGGTCTCAAGGAGGAAATTGTGCAGCTCATAGTATAGCACACAAATGGAAGGGAAAGGATATAATAAAAGTCATCCTTAATGGAAACTATAAGATCTTAACTGAACTTTTTGGCTTGTCGGGGGCAGGTGGGACATTCCCATGTCTATGGTGCCTTATGCCCAAATCTAGATTCAACTCACTGAATCAAACTTTCCCTCTAAGAACTCTTCAAAGCTTTACTCAGATCACACACAATTCATGGCACAAGAAAGAAGACACAAGAAATATGCAGTGAGACACAACAATAGTTTACATGCACCTTTGCTTCCAGTTGAACTGAACCATGTCTATCCTCCGTACCTACACATACTTCTTGGTGTTGTTTTGAGACATCACAAATTACTTGAGGCAGAAACAAACAACATAGACATCATGATAGCAATAGAGAGAGAAAGTGATTTGACAGAGTTAGGAATTCTTGTTAAGAAGTATGGGGGTAACTGGAAAAGGGCAGAGAGTGTTAAAAGGGACTCAAAGCATGAGTAGTGTGTATCAGTGTTTAGTGGCTATGACAATGGGGAAGAAAAAATCAATCTGGAAAAGAAAGTAGAGGAACTAGAGGAAGGACTTACCATGATTCCCAGAACCCCAATTCCAGTCAGGTCAGGTCCAGTGCCATCATGTCTTGATCCAATCTTCAGTGACCACAGAATTCGACCCTAGGCCTACCACAGTAGATCATTTGTTGGCAATCACTGCTATAAATATCTCAGACACTGCATACACATCTCACATGGGCAGTGATTGAAGAGACAACAAAATACACACGCAGTCAGGATATAAAAGATCGTGCACACACCACCAAATTGAATTTCGACCAAATCAACAGATCATTCAGTCAACTTCACTCAAAAGAGTCTCACGCTAGGCCCATCAGTCCAACTGATTTCAATGACATACAGGACACAATAGTCATCTACCTTTTGGCTTACAGATAGCTTTTTCCCAATCAAACAGTTCCAAAACAACACATACTTGAACATATTGTTTACCTCACATCACAAAATACGGGTTTAGACTAGGTCTTTTAGGGGAATAGGGAACAGAAAACGACCATCAATTATTAGCACTTGTTGAGCAACGGGCACGAGGCATAGTAGACAACATAAAAAAACAAGAGTTTATAAACAAAACAAATGTATTACAATTACAAGTACAGGCATCCCCATATCTTCATTAAACAATAACATTTTTTCATAACATTTGTGCTGCGACTCAAGAAATAAGCCACTATTAAGTAACTATAATAAAATTATACTATTTACTTTCAGAAACATTTTAAGCAAACTTTATAAAATTCATTTAAACCATCAAATTGCTTTTTCTGTTTTCTTTTTTGTATCTGATGTTTCTCATTGTTTAGAATTACCAACATATTCATATTTGCATCAAAAGAGATATGTTTAATGTAAACAACCTTATGTTTAGTATATAAAATCAGGATAGAAATATGTATATGACATGCTTATATTATTTGCTGCTCGAAAATTTACTCAAGAGTACTTAAAATTTTCACAGTGCTTTCCCTTATTATTTGGCTGCAAAATGAAAGTTACCGCTTTTAATTTGATCGATTCATTTTTTAGCTATGAACTGTACTGTGGAATCAAATATTTTAATTATAATTCGAAGTACTATTTATTTCACGTTGTTTCAATATACCACCATAAGCTGTTTGCCCTATTGAATTGAGGAAAACTCTTTGCTTCATTGAAAAGTTGGTTTATTTATCTCTCTTGTCATATGTGTTTGGTCATCGTAGCATGTTAGTGTTGTCCTTCACAGCTGTTAAATTGGGCATCACGAGCACACCTTGCAGAGGTCAATGCCAACAGGTGGCACTCAGCCATGTTCCTGGGTTGAGCAGCAGACATTCGGTTTTCGAAATTTTCTCCTTGGTACCGGTAGTAATAGCTTTCATCTTAAATCTATGAGTCATTGACACTCCAGAAGATGGTGTTGCACCGTCTCCTCATTTTCTTAAAGTGCCTGCATTGTGATAGATGAGTTTTTATATGTTTTGTGTAGGCATTGTTTATGACTGTGTCCTGTGTTTATTAGATTGAGTCTTATTTAGTGCATTACACAACAGTATGTCACTTTGCATTGTGGACAAAGCTTAGTCACAGTTTCATGACTTCATCAGTCTATCAGCTTTTAAAGCCCCTCATGCTTTGATGGATATTCCCACTGTTATTGTTATTGTTATCCCAAGTATTCCTTCAATATAATGTGGTGTTGTTAACTTATCCAACCGCTTTATTATGTAAGATTATCGTGTTACAACTTTACAAAGTGACTACCTCTTACTTAGATGCAACACACATTAATAATTATCTGTTGGCAATAGAGCAATGGTCTGTATTAGCTCAAGTGTCTGCCTTCTGCTTGACAAAGGACAAAGTATCTTTTTCTATGACAGCCGCACTTTGTTTCTGCTCAGGTGAAGGATGAATTTCAGAACTGTTCACTGGATGTAGATTAAAAGTGACAACATTTGGTGTGATGATACACTTGGAACTATACTGATCGTCGATACATAGGCTTTGACATTATGATAAAATACTTGTTCGTTCTGCAAATATAATGTCATTGGTCAGAGTCTGAAAAATGAAAATGTTGACTTTGGTAGACAATAGAATTTAAAAAATAAATGTAGAGCATGTCAAATAACTTATGGTGAGTTAAGTGTCAGTAGACTATAAGTTTATGAATATAGCCATGAAGATTGACGCTATTGAGGTGTATATTATAATATTTCCAAATTGTAATGTTATGTGAGCTTTGTGTGAAAAAACCTTTCATGTGAATTCTAGAATCTTGTCAGTTTCGTCAAAACAATCTATTGCTTCATTGAAATTACATGTATTGTAATCTTTCACTTTCACATTTGACAATTCTTTTTTGGCAGGGCCCATGTACCATCGTCTTTATATTTTGATCTGAATAAAATAACTCCCAAAAGAGAAAATTCAGCTGCTCGATACAACATACCTGATTCCAATGTTTTTCAAGATTATGTAGAGGAACTGGGTATCTCAAACTCAACCCATGTGATAGCCTATGATCGCTTGGACATGAAACCTTCTTTCAGAACCTGGTTTCTCTTTCGGGTAATGGAAGTGCCTCCCTATATCAGTTTAGCCTTGTAACTAATAATGAAATTCTGAATAGTTTATACACATGTATAATTATAATGCTGACTCCCCACCTTTCCGTTTTTTTGCCCTTGTCATTTTGTGAAGGCTGATGAAACTTTTCAATCAATTTTTTTTTTCATTCGATGAATTGACGATAGCTATGTCAATAAAGTTAACTATGCTTTATATAAAAAAATAAAGAAAAAGAAAAGAAAAAAAGAAGAAAAAGAACCCAACAAAAAACTAATGATGAAGTGAAAGTCAATCATCTAATGGAATCCTGCATTTTGGCCATTGCACATTGTCATGACTCCCCAGTGTTTGGGTCATAAAACAAAAGTTCACAGATTATAAAACCAGATAGACTCACATAACATATTATCTTTCAGGCATCAACCTTCCTTATTGTAATAGTAATGCTTGATAAACTTATGTTTCTTTACACCTCACTGAGTTTAGCATCAAATTTCCTATGAACTAGTCCAAAATGAAGGTTGAAAATTCCACTATTTGACAGGTTGATTTTTACATAACAAGAATAGATCTGTAGTCCAGAATTTTACAATTTTTACTATTAATTTGTTCTCTAACAGCTTTTTGGACATGACAGAGTTTCTGTCTTAAATGGTGGCTTGCGTCAATGGCTTAGCCATGGGTTTTCCGTGACAACAGAAGAACCTACTGTTGAGGTAAGATGTGTCATGAAAAAGCTATAGATTTGTCTAGCAATCTAACGAGTTAGGGAAAGATCAAGGATTTTCGTCAGCCACTTCTTAACATACATCATGAATTTCTCTTTTTAAAAAACAAAGCCATTCACTTTCATTGCACCAAACAGAATTATATTGTTGTAAAAGTATACTGCATGTTGATATTTCAAGCTATCAGCAGTGACTGGTCTGCCATGGCAAAAAAAGTTTTTCTTTTTTTTTTTCATTTTTTCCACAATGTTGTAAAAATGTTGTGTTTTTTTTGTTTTTGTTTTTTTTGTTGTTGTTTTGTTCCTTTTTTTTTTATTTTTTTGGGGTTGGGAGGTGGGGAGGGGGTTGGAAAAGGGCCATTGATTAAGATTTCTCTTTATTTTGTTTCTAGAGAGGCAGCTTTAAACCAAAATTTTGTTCTCATCTGCTCCGTGATTATGAACATATGGTTAAGAACATTGACACCAAGGCAGATCAGATATTGGATTCACGAGGATTCAAGTCATTCAGCGGTGATGCAGAGGGTAAATTGCATATATTCATTTATACTGTAGCCTCCAGTAGAAGCACACTAATGTGGAGGAGGCCAAAAGTGTGCTTGGTTTGTCCATATAGACATAGAGATAAGATATAGTAAATAATCTATCAAAAATCTGATAGAATTGTAGCATTTAGCTTTGCATCAATGTTCTGAAAGTCAGCGGCTTGCTGTACCAGTTTAATTCACAATATAACAGAATGAATCAAATCCATGTGACCAGTTTTGCAGTGCTTCAATAGTCAAGAAAAGAAAATAATAATCTTTTGATAGCCATTTAAAATATCTGATTTTTCTTGAGGTAAAGACAATATGTTTTCATTCACGCAGGTATCGCGGTGATGATCTAACCAAACCCACTATTTCACGTAGCTGACTGGAAACAATAGAAGACCTTGAACAATTTTTAAAAAGTAAGCGTTGAGCCAAGTAAGACTGGAAGTCAAAATGTATGTATTTTTCATTGCAGATTCCTCAGGTGGACATATTCCTAATGCAATCAATATGCCATTTATTTCCTTTTACAATGAAGATGGGACATTCAAGTCAGTTGAAGATCTAGAAAAACGTGAGTAAAATGCATCATATTTATCAGGATCAAAAGAAAAAAAAAGATGTGTATTTTTTATCATGTTTTAGGGAATTATTGTACTTAGATAATTTTTCATTCCCTGCACTTTGATACACCTAGTTAAGGAAGTGCATAATATTATTTTTTCTCCTGACAGAAACTTATATCAGTAGCTAGGAGAACTTTAGTCTGTTGGGTTGCTGCTCCATAGGAAAAAGACTACCCACAAGATATTCTTAACCCAAGATCTAGAATTAGCCTCATAATTTATTTTTTTTTTAGGAATGAAAGAAACAAAAACAAACAAATATTGATAACTTGATGGATTAATAAAATAGACAAAGAATCAAGACACGAAATCATTGAGTTCAAATTTTATTGTTCTACGCAATGTGTCCTTGTCGCCATTCATATTTCAACTTGAACTCCATCTTTGATGCAGTCATAGATGTCGACTGTCAATCATTTTTTACCTGCATCCATTGTGTCCACTTGAAAACCTGTCAACCTCTTGCAAGATTTAAGACTAAAACATGGCAAGTCTGTGATAATAATAATCAATTAATGGACATTTTTATACTTCCTTTACATTTTTACTCTGTCCATCTCAATGCCTACAGAAACAGAATCAGATCAACTCTCTTACTCTTGTGTCATTCCTGTTCTCATTTGAATGGGACTTTTAGCACAGGAAATTATCTGCCCTTGAATGAATACAATGAATAACACATCAGGTGTTGTGTTTACAAAATCTCTTCTACTTCTATATATTTCCTATTAATATTTGAAGAAACAGAGTTGATCAGTCAGACAGGTTTCCCTTCGTTTCGTTGTTTTGGAGATCGTGGTGTTCCATTTGCCTTTACAACCAGATACGCAAAGGGAGTCCATTTCGGATGAAGCTTTGTTTAGTAGTCAGCCATCTGGTCAGACTGTCCAGCATTATTTCTCTTAGTCACCCTTTGGCCTTCTTTCTAATTTTCCTGTGTTGACCAGATGTTTGACACTGCTCTCTCATGAACTGATCACAAAATTTAGCCTGTCTTTTCTTTTCAGCATTATCATTAGAGTTGGCATTTTGTCCCACACTGTCATTGTATTCTCTGGTATGTTTTTTCTGGCTGTCCAAGGTAGTTTCAACATCCTTCTTAAAAGCCAAAGCTCTGTAGCCTCTAGTAGCCTTTGACCTTAATAAGATGTCAATGTCAAGCTCTCGCAGCAATAGTTTAAGATAGATTCTTCATAACATTTGCAATACCTATTTGTGAACTTTCTTGGACAAATTGTTATTGCAGAGGACTGCTGCTTTCATGTTTCTGAAAGTGATTTATGCTTAGTCAATCCGGTTTCTGATTTCTTTGGCACATCTGCCATCTAAAGAGATTAGTGTTCAAAGATACTTAGGGGTATCTGCTTGTCTAAGTTTATTTCCTTTAATGCTGATGGAGCATCATCGACTATTTGCATTTGTGGAAATCACTGTAATTTCTGCCTTTTTACTGTTCAGGCTTAGGCCTTTTCTTTCACTTTCAATTACAGTTACACTAACAAGGTTCTATAAGTCTTGTTCTGATTCTGCGATGAGCACAGTACCATCAGCATTAAATTATTAATGAGGTTTTTCAAAACATAACCTCCAACAGACAAGCCGAGCATGTTTTCAAGAATATACATGATGATTTCACTATAATGAGAGAATAGATCTGGAGACAATGCACAGCCTTCTCTTACTTCCCATTTAATTTTGATTCTTTCGCTCTATTGTTGTCTACCCTGATTGCTGCTGTTTGGGTCCTGTGCAATTTCTTGATTATCAGGATATCCTTACCATTGACATTGTTTGATTGTAGCATTTCAATGATCTCATGGTGTTTGACCCAGTCAAATGCTTTTATGTAATCTATGAAATAAGGTAAAGATCTTTATTCACCTCTAGTGGGCATCCCATGATGTCGGGCAAGATGAAAACATTGTCAGCTTTCTACAAAGCTACATTGTGTGTCACTTATTTCAGGCTTTATCTTGTTACAAACCTTTTTCATATAAACAAAATGAAAATCAAACAAGCCTTAAAGTGGGGTCGATTTGAGATTCAATGTAACAGCTCTTTCTATCTCTCTTCACTTTTATTCACTATTATTCTCTCAATCTCTATCTTTCTCACCTTTTCTTCCTCTCTCCTCACTCTCACTCACTTTCTCTTTCTCAGTCTTTCACTTCAACACACACACACTTGCACACACACATGCACAGATATGCAGCATTTTATGATTTTAATTGTATCTTTTATCAAGCCCACACATAAGTGAATAGTAATAGTAGTGAATAGTAGCTAATCATGAAGAAAAACATCAGTAAACTTGCATTCACTACTACTCCTGTCTGGTCTACTTTGGTCAGCCTGTGGGAATGACCCTTACAATGTGCCTTTGTCAAAGGCCATAGATCATAGAGACATAAACATGTTACGTCACTATGGCATGATACTGATAACATCATAATCATATGTCCAGTCAACCACAGTTGTAATAATTAAAGAAATAGTTCCATATTTTAAAATGATTCACATAAATTAGAGTATGCTGATCAAGAAAAGCATAAAATAAA
>JBBPDF010603227.1:0-10039 GCA_037974715.1 Lomanotus vermiformis | reverse complement strand
ATAGCTTTGTTGGTTTTCTTGTTTTTGTTTTGTTTTGTTTGTGTTCTGTTTCTTTTCAGAATATGATCTATTTGGTTTTGATAATATAGATAGCATACACACCCAATGTAATCTAGGACTGGTCGCACGAATGTTTTATAGTACTTATCTTTAACATATTGAGGGCAGTCATTGATATAACGTTTTAGGAATGCTCCAAGTCCATATGCTTTCCTACACATTTTACAGTTTTGATCTTTCAGTTGTACTTTAGTATCAATGTTAACACTTAGGTAATTTGCCCTTTTTATAATTTTTAAGATTTGGTTGTGTAGGTAATAGTTTGATTCCTAAAGTTTCTTTTTATTTGATATTTTAAGTAGATCACCATTGTCTGTTGACAATACTTAAACATTACGGAATTGACAAAACTTAAACATTACGGAATGCAAGATACATTACTAGATTAGACGAAAGCATTCATTAAAGATAGGTCTCAAAAAGTTATTGTAGATGGAATAGAGTCAATCTCTAAATCCTCCATGTTGCTCTATCTTTAGCACATCTGGTGAAGCCTGTGTTGGTGTCAATGGTGGATATGTTTTGTCTTAAGCGTTGTAAGTATGTCATGAGTTGTCCTCCACGAGCTCGTTTTCCTTCAACAAAACCTGACGTTACCAACTATTCAATTCCACCCCGTCCAAATGTTTCCAAAAAACCGCATTAAAAGAGTACATATATTATGATTATGTCAATTTTGTAACAAAACTTCAATCTTCTAGTCTATATTTATTTTTAATTATTACGATTCATTGTCATTTCAATTCTTGTACTCTTATTGCCATCACCATCATTTCTTGTTGTCTGAGAATGATTTAAACTCGATAATTTATTGTTTTATTCTGGCCCGCAAGGTGAAGACCTTAAATTTCAAACATTTTCATTGTTTAATTCTGTTGTTGTTGCTATTTTAACTATTTATATTTTTGTTTCATTCTACCTTATTCATTCGTGGGCAGACCGACATTCGTCGTGTATAGCGAGAGGGGATTCAAACTCAGGGATTCCGATCTGGAAATTGGAAATTTAGTTCTCAGAAAATGTCACAATCTCTTGTGCTCAAAAAAGAGGCCTACACAGTAGTAGGCAAATCTAGACAGCACTTTCAGTTATAATATGTCTCCGGATCAATTTTCAAAAAATGCCACAATGTCTTTGGTTTTTCACCGAAAACCGAGTCTCAGCCAACAAGGCAGTCTACTTAGTAGAAGAACAGTTTATTCTCGGTCCTTCTATTATACCTGCTTCGCTGCTGATGTGATCTTACCATTTGAATGTCAGTATTCTTCTCTGACATCTTAATTGAAAAGTGTCTCGTTTGCGGGCATTCATTTTCATTTTCCTTGTTTTACACTGCTGGAGTTCCAAACGGTCTTATCTTAAGGCGTTTAAATGTAGTCCTTGCTTTTTAAAATGATGTTGTGAAGATCTAGTGTACCTCCTTCAACATCTAAGTCAAATTTTAATGGTCGTAGATATTCAAAGTCACCAATTTCTCCAACAGCTTCTTCATTTAACATAAAGAGTATAGGGGCTTTGTTTTTGTTTTGCTTTTGTTTTGTGCGTATGTGTGTGTGTGTGTGTGTGTGTGTGTGTGTGTGTGTGTGTGTTTATTCTTATTGAAACATTATGATCTTGCATTTTACTCGGTTGGCTTTCAATCCTACAGTCATATCTAAAAACCAAATAACAGGATCTGACTGTTGTTAACAATGTTATTGCTAACTATAAAAAGATGCCTCTCCTTGCACTTGCAGTGGGGAAAAGCATTTTCTTATTAATCTGAAAACAAGTGTTAAAACATTTATATGTTTATACAAGGAAGTCGGTACAAAACAATGCATGCAAAAGAGGGAGGATGAAGCAAGGCGTTTAGAAAATAAAAGATAAATTGGTTTATTCAAGTGGATGGTTGACACAGCATAATATTGAATTCCCTCAAATTATCCAGATGGTACATGGTGATATATTGCATGAACGTATGTATAAAGAAAAATGGATCTGAATGCATGAATATATCGACGAAAACCCAACAATGCAACGCGAATGTCTTGAATCTTATAGTTATAGATCCAATAAGTATTGTGATCGCAAGCGCCCTTGGTTGCTTCAATCTAGCTCTCGCTATTTTCTCAAATGTTTACGTGTTTTCATGTTGGACTTTTATCAAAATCGAAGTGTCTATTCCCAACCGGTGTTTTGGGCTATCATACTATTATTAGGCTTACGTGCGGAATTACTATCAATACAGGCTGTTAGTACCAACATACCTTTATAAAATACCCATCTCCATAATACCCACCACCATAATCGTTTTTGCACGTGTTTCTTAATTTTAATTCTATACAGATTTTTAACTGAAGGATTCTGTGATATTACATTGTTATTGGTCGATAATTGCCTTTCCTAATGTTTTATTATGTACTTGTACAAGTCATTTCTCTCGCCATTGTGAACAGGTGTTCACTAAATGATAGGCCTAAACAAAACAACACACACTACAGGCTAATGTCTAATTCAACAACCAACAGCGTCATGTAAAACAGAGCGTACTCAACTGATGAACTCACCACTACTACCTACACTATCGCCACCAGTCATTGACTTGATATAAAGAATTCACACATAATATACAAAAACGCTCACAAAAGAACACAGAGAGGAAAATGAGGACGAAGACAGAAACATAACGTAATGAAGAAACACCAAGTTGTTAAAAGAAAGCCGCATAAGTCTACATATCAAACTGTATAGTACAAGATCGCAGACATACTTTACACAGTTTGAACAAAAACAAACTAGAAAGTCGAACAGAACCAACTGGAACACATAGGGAAAAATATAACTCATTGAGGACAACGGACATACACAGTACACTTATTCACTAAAGAACACGCACAAAGAGACTAAACATGATACAGTCAAAAAAGTACCAAAACCAAATGCAAAGAAGAAAATGATTCGCAAGACTTGTTAGTAGCGGAAGTTAAAGGTCGGTACAACAAAGACAATAACACTAACTCCAACCAACCCAAAAATAATAGATTCAGTATGAGGCCCACTTTATTTTTGAATATACACAAATGACATTGATCAAAAACTAACACAAGGCACCAAAGTGAGATTATTTGCAGATGGTAACCAGAGAGATAGTACAGAGAGATAAAAAATATTAATGATTTTAAAATGCTACAAAAAAATCTTAACTCACTCCAACAATGGGAAAATGACCGGAAAATGGAATTCCACCCAGAAAAATTCCAAGTACTTAAAATATCAAATAAACAGAAACTTACAGAATCAAACCATTACCTACACAACCAAACATTAAAAATTACAAATAGTGCAAAATACTTAGGTGTTATCATCGACAATAAACTACAGTGGAAAGACCAAAACTGTGCAATGTGTAAGAGAGCAAATGGCCTACTCGCATTCCTAAAACGTAATATCAATGACTGCCCTCAATATGTTAAAGATAAGTATTACAAAACATTAGTAAAACCAGTCCTTGATTACGTAGGGTGGGTATGGGATCCACATTATCAAATCCAAATTGATGATTTAGAAAAAGTACCCCGATTTGCAGGCAAATTCGTAACCAACAACTATAACTACACATCAGCTAACACTAATATAAACATGAACAACTTGCAGTGGATACCCCTTAAAGAACGAAGAGCTTGAAATGAGGTAACCATCCTCTACAAGGCAATTAATAACCAAGCAATATTACCACTTGAAACATTTCAAATGAAAAATAATCACACCAGATTTTATATTACCATCTTCTAGTTTAGGTAGGCATACTTCCCTAGTGCTTTTAGATTATGGAATAAATTGCCAGTCAGTGTGAAGTGCAGTAAAGATACAGAAGATTTTAAACAAAATCTTAAACATATAACATTAACATGTAAATACCAGCTTCTAGCGACACTTTGACAAAAATATTCAGTTGACACAGTCTGTCAGCTTTTATGAAGAAAAAGAAGATTATGCCTTGAAGTAGTAATGTTTGTAGGGATTGTAAAGTAATAATGTGCACAAATTTCTTTTCTTTATCTGTTGTGGCATTTTAGATAGTGTTCAAGCTGTATATATATTTTTTTATAATTATTGTTTTTCTTCCAGTCAAGCATTGACCTACCAGTCCCTCTTCTGGGTCATATTACACAGTATTTGAATGGCTTAGCAAATGGAAGGTTTCTGATTTTAGCTGAAGGGCTTGCATCAGTTGACACTTCTCATGGAAATGATGTGGAGCAGCTCATGATGTGTTCAAATGTGTTATTGAGCCAACAATGCGTTCCCTTGGGCTCCTGTGTGCCATCAAAAAGGTGAGGAACAGAACGTGTTCTCTATTTGGGATTAGGGCATCATGGAATTTGTCAGTTATGTTTTAGATAGAGTTGATATCAAAGGGCAAGTTTTATTAATGCAGAGATCCTTGCTTTGAAAGAAGGCTTACTATTGTTAAGGGGAATATGGAAGTGCTGGAAATGGTAACTGTTAATGAATCTTAATATTTCTTCAGCAAAAATCTATAGAGCCTTTATAGTTAGGTAAGATTTGAATCAGTCACAGTGAAAAGTAAAGGAAGGAAAACCGCTCCAGTCTCAAGTGTTTGCCCAAGAGTATTGAAAATTTGATTTTTGAAGAAAGTAAGATAAGCATTTGATTGTTTGTTTACTTGCATTTTGAGTTGTAGCCCATTTCTGTCTCTGTCTCTTACAGAGTGTGTTTTGTTTATGGGTTTTTTGTGTCGCAATGTGCGTCATGTCCATAAAAGGATTTCATGTCTTTCATGTTGGATGTGAAGTGTTGTAAATTAGCATTGAAATCTGAGCATGAGTCTTTTCTGTCGTCATAGTTTACGGTTTTGTCTATTTTCAGTGGAATTCTAGCAATAAGAAATACTCTTGACAAGATCAGCAGCCATTGGTCTACATTAACATTTCAGCGTAAGATTCTTAAACCTTGTCTCTTTTTACTCTATTTGCTTTTAAACTTTAATGTTTTTATTGAATTAAATTAGATTCTTAAATTTATTTATTTTCTTATGGGAAATAATTTTTATGTTTTTTGCGTTGTCTACTGAGAATTGAAATCAATATAAATTAATTCTAGAAACATTAAGAAGCTTAATAATAAGTAAGCCTAAGACATAAATTGAATGCAATGTTGCCATAAATTTTTACTTAGGTTTGGTTTTGATTTTTTTTGTTTTGTTTTTTGTTTTGTCTTATTTGCTTTTTGCCCTTTTTTCCTTTTTTTTCTTTTTTTGGTGGGTTTCTTGTTTGTCTTTGGGTTTTTTTTCTTTTAACATCAATATAATCATCTAACCTTTTTCCTTTTATATTGGAATATACTCGAAGAAGTTCTCTCTCTCTCTCCCTCTCCCTCTCCCTCCCTCCCTCCCTACCTTTCTCTCTCTCTCTCTCTCCCCCCCCCCCTCTCCTCTCTCCCTCCTTCCCTCCCTCTTTTTTTATTCAAACAATAAATTAAATTTGAAAAGACTCATCAATGAAAATTGATAATGCAGCAATCCTATATTTAATTTTGTTTATTTCCAGAGCAAATTCCAAAATTGGAAACCTGAAACTACAGAAAGCAACCAAACAGGAGTCATTCAAAATCTTCCTTCTTTACAGCAACGAGAACTCAATCGGAGAAAACGGCTGGATGAAAGTGAAAATCAGAATGATCGAAAGGGAATACATTTAAATCCTTAAAGCCCATCATACTTTTCTCATTCGAATTAAGTTTTTTTTATATATACCTGCAACCTACATAAAGAGACAACTCTTTACAAGAAAGAAGTCTGGTGGTTGTTCCCTCCGATATAGTATACTAGGAAGGACATTAGAACAAGTGAAACAGGAAAAGCATATAGAAGTCATAGTAGATGAGGCTCTCAGCTGTGAGAATCATATTGTAGATAAGATCAATAAGGCATCATCAATGCCAGTGTTGATAAGGAAGGTATTTAAACACCTAGACCAAAAAGAGTTTATCCCCGGTCAAAATGCACCTTGATTACGTGAGCTCAGTATGGCATCCACTTAAAGTTAACAAACTGAAAGCTTTAGAGGCTGTCCAAAGGCGTGCCACAAAACAGCTACCAGGCTTAAAAAATCTAACATATGAAGAGAGACTTAAGAAAAAAACTCAAACTCCCAACGATAAGAAACAGACTCCACATGGGTGATAAGTTGTAGCAGCAGCAGCAGCATTAGTAATAGTAGTAGTAGTAGTAGTAGTAGTAGTAGTAGATCTTGTAGAAGTTTTAGTGATGGCTGGATATAGTGGCTAGACTGTGTAGAACAATGCTGGACCGACTGACGCCTTTGATAAATGAATTTACCGGGGAAAATGGCTAGGCCCGACTATATGACTCATGCAAGCCTAGGACCTACCCTAAACATATAGCCACCCATCAAAGTCAAACCCCTCCATTTTCAACTATGTAGGCGACTTACCGTCTATGTATTCACTTCTATTTCTTTCTTTTTTTTCAGGGGGTTGCTTTCAGTAAAAGATCTCAATCCACATCTAGGTTAGCTCTATATCTTACAAGTACAACATATTTCATATGGATTCCCCGGCCCCATCCCCACACCCTTTGTGCCCCTGTGCAATGGGCGGGATTCATGCTTGTTACACATATATGTTTAAATTATGACATATACATATATTTGGTCATAACAGTATATTATGTGCATGTGTGTATAGCCATTTAGTTTTTAGAAGTAAAACATTTTCTTTTCCTGCCCCTTTTTGCTTCCACCATAACAGATTGACTGGGTGATTACTTAGACTAAAATGCTTTGTGTTGATTTAACTCAAACACTCAAAGGTATTTCTGTATTCAGCTCACTTGTTTCTTGTTGACACTGATTGAAAAGAAAAAAACCAAAAAACTTATGGTTTCATAGAGTATTGAATATTGTGTATGGTTTTGTTTTGAAAGTATACTTGACATCTCTCTCATTTAAAAAAAAATTTTTTTTACAGTGCATGTATAATTTATTAGGCCAGTTACTTGTAATTTGTATAACTGTATGCTCTACAATTCTCAAGCACATTTTAATTCTATTGTTGGGGAAAAAAAAAACCCAACAAAACTAGTAATAATGCTAAGAGCTAGAGGTGTCTTGTTTTGGTATTTTGCCATTTTAGAGGTGGAAGATACACCAAAGATTTTGGTACAGATTTGATGTGTCCATTAAGATTTACTTTCCGCTAGGTAAATTAAAAGTTAATATTTCTTTTTATATTAAGTTTATGTATTTAAAAGTTTGTATTTTAGTTGCCACTGATGTTGACTAAAGCGGAGTGTGCAAAATGACAGCCAAAACAGTATGAATGAGAGAATCAGAGCTCTTACAGAGGCATGGTATGCCACTCTGAACTCTATCATTCATCCCACCAACATTTTTGTTGTCGTGGACCGCTAGACTAATGTAACAAGCTCTGATAAAGCAAAGCAAAGGCTTGCTGAGAGCAATTTAAGAAAGAAATTCCTTTTTTTTTTTCCTTTTCTTGTATTAAAACAAAACACTTTTTTTATGCAAAGAGATTCAAAACATTCAACTTATGTTGTAAGAAGATATCTTATCTTGAAATTCATCTGACATGAACTTAATCTGCTCAATATTATCTCTTCCATCACATAATATCTAAACCTAGATGGAAATAATTCATTTCTATCTGTTGATGAGTGGCATATCAAGCACTATATCTTGATCCGTCCTAGGGAAATACGACATAAAGATGGTGAATCTTCAGGTGGTGAGATTTTATCAAAGTGTAATGTGCATTGTACAAATTCCATGGAAATTTATGTTAACCCATTCCTGCCTAAGCCCACTGGAATAGCATAAGCTGGATGCCTAAGCCCCCTGCAGATTCCAATTCCATGTGCTGTCTGCCTAGCCAAGGGAAATAACTCTAATTTTTTTCTTTCCCCCTTTTTAAAAAAAAATTATTGTGCTTTTCCTAATTTATCAATTGTGATGAAAGCAAAACCAAAAAATAGCTGAATAAATGACCTTTCAGAAAATGTATACATATCTTATGTTCCCATAAACACTTATCTGTGAAAAATATTGAAAGTCAAAAAATGGCGTTTTTTCGTTGTATTTCTATATGTATTGTCCATTTTGTCACATTATAACAGAGAAATGAAACATGCAATGTCAAAAACATTAGGCATTAGGCTGCTACAGGGACTATCGCATTCTATCACATTAGGTCGATACGGTAATATCGCATTCTACCGCATTAGGCAGGAATGGGTTAAGGTGTATATATTCACCAACTTCGATACTTAAAACTTTCTAAAAATCAATGAGTTTTGTAAAAATTTGAGCTTTAAATTTATTCTGTAATAATTATTTAAAAATTCCTAAGTGGGCAAAAAAAAAAAAAATCCCCCCACCAGTTATAGGAACATCCATTCTGAGACGACCATTTATAACAATCTGCATCAGGTATATTTTGCACTAAGGATTAATTTTACTTCCATAAACTCCCTGGTAGTAAGATAAGATCTATTCAATTATCCAACATTTATATCCTCCAGTCAAATCATCTTGGGTCAAAGAACCAAACTTGACTCACTGCTCAATCAAAGTCTTGGACACTGTGATCTTGGTGCCCTCCACATTAATCAAGTCTTGGTCTGCAGGCAAGTTCTTCTCTTCTTCCTCTTCCTGTTCCTCTGTCATAGCCACTTGCAAGGAGCCAGGTCCGCCAGCTCCCCGGTTGTAGTACATGGGGCACTCTTTGTTGGTCCGCATGTGTCCAATCTGCCCACAGGCTCCACACTTCATCTAGTTTCCATTAAAGATAAAATAATATAATGAGTTTAGAAGACTTTCACATCTCAGACATAAAAAAAAAAAAAAATTACCAGCAATGAAAATGATGATAAAATGAATTACAAAGAAATAATATAATACTTAATAATAAATCTTATTTCTGTATACCTTTCCCCAATGGAAGACTCTGTAGCACTTAAAAAAAAAAAAAAAAATCACCAATATCCAATCCATCCATCCATTTTTATTTTCACACATTCAAACATGAGAAACATTTTTTTTTTTTAAAGCTGCTTATTTAATTAAATCAAAAGATAAAAAAAAAATTTGTGGGATAAATTAAAGGTGGTATCTTATTGTACACAAAGTATATTATATGCAAAGTTGTTTTGAGCATGATAAAAGTAATGAAATTTTAAAGCATAAAGCATTTTTGATTTACAAGAGCAAAGATAGAACCCATGGGTTGACTGAGATATTGTAGGAGAGAGAATTAGAATGGTTTTTGAAAAAAGGTGAATACTTCTTGAAAAGGACAAGAATTTGAATGCTTTTTGAAAAGAATAGGAATAAAGTTTTTGAAAAAGGGATAAGAATTTGAATGCTTCTCCGAAAAGAAGGAAAATCTGAATGACTTCTGAAAAAGGCTAAGAAGGCTAGGTTGAATGCTTTTTGAAAAGGGATGGGAATTTGCTTTTGGGAAAAGGGTAACGAAATAATACTTTAGCTTTAGACCACAGTGGAAAGTATCCAAAATTTGTGGATTAGCAAAGAATAAGAGTGCTAAGGGTAACTTTTGAGCTTTTGCATGAGTTCAATATGATGAAAAAGGCATGAATTATATAAAATTGACTATACAAAAGCTTAAAAAGAAGAGTTGGAAATACTGATTACAATGAAGCCTTAGTCTTTCCTTTATGACTTAGCCTTATTGTAAATGACTACAGAAATTGTGTGTGAAATGGATGGAGATACCCATTAAAAATAACTATGCTGGACTTTTTAATTAATGAAAGGAAATAGATTCATGACTAAAAAGGAAAACTAAAAGAAAAAAGACAAAGAAGAATTATATAGAGCATGGGCAAATACTCTCTCATTATCTGAAAAAATGTACTATAAAATCAACATAGAAGTTAAAAAATAATAAGATTAATAATTGAATAACTTAATGAAGT
>JBBPDF010601012.1:0-10054 GCA_037974715.1 Lomanotus vermiformis | reverse complement strand
ATCAAATTTTTCGAGCATAGTTGTTTTTGGGTTTTTTTCCCCACATGTCCTGGGTGGCAAGTCTGCTAATATATAGTCATAAACATGAATAATTGGTAATATTTTCAATATTACATAATGTAATAGTTCTACCTTGAAATGATTCAGACCTTTTAAAACCTTATAAATGCTTTTAGGCATAACCAGCTAATTGCCAAATGCTATAGTGCATGAAAAACCTTCAACAGTTACAGGTTGTAGGGCCAATTTCAAGCCCATAAATATTTCTGGGTTTGTTTTTTTTTACGAGGCTGTAATAATGGTTGTCTTTCTTTTTCTTTATGTTCATGGATAAACAGCCTTCTTCGGCAACCAGCAGTTCACCCAAGCTGGCAGAAGATGTTACTACTATGCCTTCAGTTAGAAATAATTCATCTCCTAGTGCGGGAACAGACAAAGACATGATTAAAGAATTTCCACCTAAAGTGTCAACTTCTCCAACATCTGAAGAACACAAAGATCTCATCGTCCAGTTTCCATTAACTGAAGCTGAAACAGTCTGTCATGAGGTATTTTTATTTTTATTTCTAAGATTAATCCTTTAAATTCTTGTTTCAAGAAAACCATTCAATTGAAGTCCGATTCAGTATTTCGTATTATTTTTATGCACATGTTTGGTATAATTATTTTTAAACCTTTTTATTTTATTTTATTTTTTGTATATATTTTTGTAAACAAGTTGAAAAGTCAAGATAATTTTTTGTATATATTTTCTTTAAACAAAGAAATTGAAAAGTCAAGATGAGTGATGTAAAGCAGTACTTGTTGAAATTTTTATAGTTTATCTTTGTGTTTTTGTTGTAATTAAGTGGCCCTTGTTTTTCTGCTACAAATAATGGACCATCAGTTTCATGAGACTTCTGTTTTCCCCAAAGCAAGATGTAGGACAGGTTGCAAGTACCTTTGTCGATGCATTTTGTATTAGCGTTTTAACTTTTATGATGAGATCAGAAGAAAGCTTTTCAGAAACTTTTTTGTTTCAGTAGCTTAAAGGAAATTTATTGCACTGGTTTAGAAATTGTCGGTGCAATGCCAGAGGGACATATCCCAAATTTTCCCCATTTTGTTGGTGTTTTTTTTTTTTGTTTTTTTTTGTTTTGTTTTTTTTTCTTTTTTTTTTTTTTTTTTTTTTCTTTTTTTTTTTTTCTTTTTTTTTTTAAGTGTAATGTGTGTAATGAATAATATGTCATGTGTGAACGCCCTTTTCAAAATATGCAACTGTTGAATAATTATGGACGGGGGTCAAATGGGCTTTTAAAAAAATTAAAGTCATTTTAAAAAAAAAAGGCTGATATGAAGTAGACTTATCATGGTTTGATAGATAAACCATTACAATATTATTCAGAAATGGTATGTATGTTGGTGATATTAAAGATACTCTAAAGAATAATTTATACCTTACAGAAGGAATTCTTTTGGGAACTTAACGCCATACACTGAAAAGTAAAATGGAAATCAGCAGAGAAAAAGTGTTTTTGCATTACGCATACATCAATGCACACAAAGGGTATAAATAGCTTGTAGCAGAATACTTTCAACACTGTACCCTATTCTGTTCCACAGCTGGATATGTCAGAAATCAAAATTCCTCCTCCAATTAAAACAGAAGATGTTCCTCTTCCTCCAGATGTACCTAGGACACAAACTTGTGAGAGTGAAACAGTGAGTTTTTATAATATCAATTAAAAGAGTATGCAATTAAAATGAGTCCTTAAAAGTTTTATTGCCTGTTTTACTTTTTAAGAAGTCTAAAAACACAATGTCATTTTGATGAATGCTGTTATTTTTAAAACTTGAATTGACATACATTATCATTTAACCACTTTGCCCCCACAGAATGTTGTGGAAGATCTGACAGGCATTCTGCTACCATCAAACCCTAAGCCTATGCCTGAAAAGAGGTTGGTATTTTAAAGTTTTGACCTGTCAATTCCTCTACAAAAGTCAATTTCTGCATTTCTTCTCAGTGAAAATAGATCCCCATTATCCTCTTTATGACTTTGTCACTAATTAATTGATATCACCACATGGCTTGGCCTGTAGGTTTTCATTTTTTCTTGTGCGTAGATTTAGAGCTTAGGGTTGTAGTCATAGTGAAGAGTGAAGTGCTTCATGTTTCACTCATCATTCTGTCTTAGTAAATGACATGCAGAGGTTTGGTCACACTCCCTATTTTTTAAGCAACAAGCATTGTTTATAATAAGCATTGTAGCATTGTTTATAATTTGACACAGAAACAGTGAAATATGATAATGTGATATTCAATGGTCTGCTTATTGTCATTGTAAATTGAAAGGTTTATATTCAAGAGAGATAAGTATATATTATACTTCTGTTCTTTCTATCACCATGGACCTTATCACCATAGAATAAATTACCAATCAATGTAAACTTCAGTAAAGTGATACTGAGGATTTTAAACTAAACCTTAAATGTACAACAAGAACATGTAAATACTAGTGGTCTAGTTATTTTACGGCCCATTGACAAGAATACTTAGTGACTGAGCCTATCAGCTTTTATGAAGAAGACCTGTATGAATTTCAATGATATTTTGGGACATTTTTCACTATAGTCATTTTTAGTTTTCACACTAAGTATGAGTAATTAATTTTATACATTTCAGTAAGTTTCTTTCTTTCTTGCTTTCTTTTTCTTTTTCTTTTTTTCTTTTTTTCTTTTTTTGAATTCGATGTAGATTTAGTTTTGGTTTGTGCTTATAGGACAATTCCATTCATACTTACATTTTTTTTCTCAGATCTTATCTTTGAATTTTATTATTTTTGTTCATCTAGTAAAGAAAAGGAGTTGAGCAAGGGTAGTGTCTCCTTCTCCTTCAGCAAGACAACCAGCAAAATTGCTACAACTTCTGCTTTCAATCAAGAGGAACCAGACCCTGTAGAACACCCTCCACCCCGCCAATTAACACGTGTTACCAGCATTGAGGAGGAAACCAAAGCCACAGGCCTAGGGTGAGAAATGCAAAGATTTTGAAAGAACTATTCTTTTTCATCTGTCTTCTACTAGACAATATCTCACCACTTATGGTTTTTGTTTTTTAAAAGCTTCAATACTTATGAAATATGATTACTTATGAATACTTATATGAAATACTTCTTTATGTGTGTCTGTGTGCATGTTTATGTGTCACCTTTATCAGCTTTATCTTACTTTACTCCACCACTTCGACATTTTTGTTTGAAAAGGATTAGAAATATTCTTTTCAGACCTGCGAATTGCCCAGTGAAAGTCAGTTTTCTGCCATTTCCACATTGGAAAAATGGTCACCATATTCCTCGTCAGGTTCTGATTGATTTTCCCACAGCTCAACATTGTCACTATATAAAGTCAGTAACTCTACTGCCATTCAGCAGATTTCCGTACTGTAATTTTCACAATCCCGCTTTAAAAAATCAGCTTCTGCCAAAAAAAAAAAAACCCAACAAAAGCCAACAAAACAAACAACATAAAATTCTGGTCCTTTTCTTGCCGGTGGTGTGTTTGAGTGTTTGAGGTGGCGTTAGGCTATTTAGGATACATGTTGTAACTTTGAGAAAAGGTGCACATAGCACTGTAGGATTTCAGGCACATGATTGTTGAGCGTGGCAGTTTTCAGAAACCGGCATAAAGAATGTTTGGAACTGGAAAAAATGGCCCAGCAAGAAAATTGCACATGAAAAATTCGGACTGAACATGACATTTTCTGAACCTGGATTTGTGCTTTGCACGTTTGTGAAAGCTGTCATACATGTTTTATGAGGCAGCCTACATGAGTTCACCAGATCTCAGGCAAAACATCTGGCAAAGCATCATCAAATCTATTTATAGTAATTTTAAAGACACAATAAAGGCAAGAGATGAGGTGTAGAAAAGTCTGCAGTTCTTTATGATTGATTAAATCCAGCTTCTTGATCTATATTTTGACAGGGGTTATCATAAACCGTTACACTAACTAGTATGCAGGCCATTTAACTTTCTGATAAAAACAGTGGAATATCAATTTGGATGGTTTTATATTTTCAGACATTTTTGTTTAGGACCATTTATAGGTCTGCCTTTTTACCATTTCAAGGTCCTTATATTCATTTTCTGAACATCGTAATAACCAACCTTGTTTCAGTTTACACAAGTTATCAAATGTTTGCTTGCATGGTAAGGAATACTACAACTACTAGTAGTTGAATGAAATTCTCTATTGTTCAGTTTGGTGTCTTTTGACTTGGAATCGTACACATGTGTATTATAATATCGAAAGGAAACCTGGTTCATGGCGTCACTCAATTCGGGGAGCAATGGCTACATTTATTGCCTTCATTTGGTGATGATTTATCTTTAATTTTAGCATTTCAGCAACACCCTAGCAATAAATAGTACTTGCTTCTCTGAGATATTTTAGTGCCATATTTAAATATTTTACAGTGAAAAATGATGAAAACCAACCCAAAGTCAATTATTGATCGTGAAAACTCTTTCTAGACCAGTTTTCCTCCTTCATGACTTTTGTTGTTCGTTTTGTTAAAACTGAATATCACATCTGTGTTAATTTGAATCAATTACCTTTATCTTTGCAGCCCAGGGATATCTTCATCAGAGGCTAGTCCGACTGTTTCCTCCAACAACAATTCAGTCCCTGTTTCCAGTTCTACTGGTAATCCCCATCTTCTGGAACGATTTGTGAAGGTTACTCTGAGAAAAGATCCAAATGAGCAAATAGATTGGCCCATGGAGACTGTCAAATACACCCAAACAGTTCCCAGCATCCACTATGCTTGCAACTTATTGCAAGTAAACTTCAAAGACATTTTGAAGCAAGGCAGTGGAAGCCAAGAGGCAAAGGAGTCGAAAGGTGAAGGGGAAACGCAGGGAGACAAGACCAAAGAGGCAACCATTGGGGAAGGTGGTGATGAGACCAATGCTAATGCTGACAACAAAGATGCCAAAGCCAAGAAGAAGCGTTCTCACAAAAAGAGGAAGAGAAAGAAAAGCACGAAAGGGGGAGGAGAAGACAAAGTAGGGGAAGAAGGAAAAGATGGTGGGGATGGTGACAAGGAAACAGCTCCTGGTGACAAAGAAGGTCAGGAAGGGAAGGGAGAGAAGAGGAAGAAGAAAAAGAAAAAGCGTAAACATCGACATAAAAGTAAAACAGAAAAAGACGGTGCTGAGGAGGCTTCAAAGGAGGGAGAAGATGGGAAATCGAAACGGAAATCTAGGAAAAAGAGGACTCATAAAGAGAGAGATGGGGACGAGTCTGCAAAAACTGGGGAAGGGAAGAAAGAAGGGCATGAAGCTGAAACTACAGTTAATGGTGAAAAGAAATCAAGCTCCCACAGGCACAGTAAAAAGCACAAAAGAAAGCATCGCAGAAGGTCTGTTCGCTCAGAAAAGGGCAAAACCATAAGCGAGAGGGTCAAAGTGGAGAAAAATATTGACACTGTCAATGCCAAGGAACCAAAAGTCAAAATTGATTATGATGAGGAAGAAGATATGCATGTTCCAACTGACGATGAACAAGCCACTGGTGAACCAAAGATCAAGAGATTTAGGCGGTCGAAGAAGCGACATAGGAGATCTTCAGGACACCAAGATGCCTCTGAGGACTTAGTTGTTAAACCAGAAGACCTTGGCAAAGATGCACTACCATTTACCTTCAAAACTCACAAGACTGTGAAAGAGGAGGCTGCTCCTTCAACGGAAACCCTTTCCACAGATGCTAACAAGTCGGGAATAGTTGTTGGTAAGAAGGACAGTGAAAATGTCACTGTCAGTAAAACACCAAACGGCGATATAGGGGGCAGGAAACGAGGCACCAGTGTTTGTAGTTCGGAGGCTGTCACACCTGCCAAAGTTGCCAAAGTTGAAAAGAGTGACAATGTACAAGACACTTGGAGCAAAATGGAAAGCCTCTATGAAGAGAAGGAGATAGAAGGTTCTAAAAGCAAATGGGATACGAGTGATAGTGATGGTGAGGATGCTCTACAAAAAACGATTGATGCAACAAATCCAGCCACAGAAGAAAAGATGAAGCAGGAGCCTAAGTTAGTCAATGGAAAGATTCCTCCTCTCGCAAAAAATTTGCTCAGTCCTAATGGTTTGATAGGGAATCTTGTCAAGCCTGTAAATCCAGCCATTAACCCTAAAGATGATGGATCTGTAATTAGTAAAAGCCAACTGGCTGATGGAGAGAATAGGGAAAATCCATCAGCTAAACACACAAGGGAATCTAGAAGTAAAAGAAGAAGCAATCATAGATCTTACAGTTCCTCTGATTGGTCTTCTTCCAGATCACGATCGCGATCCCCTCGTTCTCACTCAGGGTCATATCGTAGCTACTCAGATGATTCCAGGTATAGTGATTCCAGTCGCTCTCATAGTCGTTCATCTCGAAGCTACAGTAGGAGCAGGTCTCGCCATCGATATCATCGTAGGAGATCATCATCAAGTCGAGGCCACCGAAGCCACAGTTATAGCAGTCGCTCAACTTCTAGTCGATCACGCAGTCGTTCTTATAGCCGGTCAAGCAGCTACTCGCGATCCAGATCCAGGACTCGCACTCGCCGAACCAAATCCAGGAGTCTTTCTCGCCGCACTACTAAATTAAGGTCTGTGAAATCCCCAGTGTTACCACCATCAATCACGACTATTACTGTTGCCCCTGTGACTGGGTCCATAGGTGGCGGGAAAGGTGATGGAAAAGGTGGCGATGGTGGTGATGATGGTCAACCAGATGACATTCCTCTCCCTTCAAAAGATTCAGCTGCTACTCCAAATTCTCAAGTGGAGGAAAAAGATAAACCAATTCTCAATGACATTCCCCTTCCTACAACTGATGGCAAAGTGGAGGCAAAGGACAAACCAGCTGCAACTGCTTCAGTGGCCGACTCCAGTCAAGCTTCCTCTTCTACGACGCCGACCACAGTCGCTCTTGCTGCAGCTGATGGTAACCTTTCAGTTGTAGCTGCTAGCAGTACCTCCTTGGGTGCTGCCGAAGCCCAAACTGAAGGTACAACGGAACACAGTGATCTTTCAGCTTATGACCAGCAAGGGTATAACCACTTAGGATATCAGTCTCATGATCCATCTTTCTGTGAAGATACGGGCTATGACAGCTTTGAGTTTGATGGTTCTCTTGAATATGATCAAAGTGCTTATGAAGAAGGCCTTGATGAATATAATTACCCCCCGGATCCCTACCACCATCCTCCTCTCAGGCATCAAGGCCCCCCGGGGATGCATCCCAGAGGTCCACCACCTCCTGGCTTTCGAGGTCCCCATCCCAGAATGTTCCCTCCTCATGACCCCAGATTTGGACCTCCACATCCAGGAATGGGCCACCCCCGAATGAGGCCCAATGGCCCAATGGGCCCACACCCACCAATGGGCCCCAGAGGTCTCAGACCCCCCATGGGACCCCCGGGTATGAGAGGACCTATTAGAGGCCCTATTCGTGGACCCCCCGGGATGAGAGGCCCACCAGGAATGGGCCCAATGGGACCCCGTGGTCCGCCCAGACCAGGAATGATTGGACCCCAAGGACCGCCAGGCGGACCAGGAGGTCCAAGGCCCAGAATGGGACCACCACCGCGCATGGGACCACCAATGCCTGGACATGGTCCCATAATTCCTGGCATGCGACATCGAATGGGTGGTCATGTTCCCCCTCACATGGCTGGGTTGCCAAATCCCAGAGAAGGACACTTCCCAGGTCCAAGGCCAGGGATGCCCCCTCACCGAGGACCAATGCCACCAGGATTCAGAGGTCCCATCCACACAAACTTGAGTCATCCTCCTCCTAACTTTAGTCTGCCTCCACTCTGTGGAACTAATTCAAGCACCGCTACCACCACAACTGCTCAGTCAACCTCAAACACTGCCTGCAAAACCACTGATTCCCTTGAACCCCCGCCTTTGCCACCCCCAAAACCTCCCACGCCACAGCCCCCTCCCCCACCGAAGAAGGAGGAAGAGAAGAAAGAAGACTTTAAGCCTATGGTGCCAGACATCCCACCAGAGCAAGCAGAACAGTATAGAAAACTCAGGGTGAGTACTTATGGTTTTATTTAAGTGTTTACCATTGTCCACCCTGTCCTCAATGGAAAATATACTGAGCAGTATTGTTTTTAGGTTTTTTTCTTTTGATGGTGTGAAGGAGCAAGAAAAGTTTGCATTTGAATTATTTGTTTTCATTTTCAGTGCATTGATTTCATTTAAAGTGATCCATCTTTTAATGAGAACTATTAAAAACAAAAACAAAAATGATCACACAACTTCTTTGCAACCATGTTTGGTAGATTATAGATAATTATATTTTGCTTTAATTGATGTTTTGAATGTACATATCCACCATCAGGAACAGCTGTGAAGTAAAATTCATATGTCAATATCTACTCATACTATAAAAGCATGGTGTGTTGAAGAGTATTTTTGCTTTATAGCTAGCATGATGTGATTTTTAGACAAGTATAGTAGCTTGGTGGCCCACGCTTAAATCCAAGCCTAGCTGACCCATTCGTCCATACATCATTTTTAAGCAATTTTCATTCAGGTTTAATGTCATTACCTAGTTACTAGACTGCAGTCACAAGTTGAGGTCAGAGCTATGATTGATCATTGATGATCTTTTGTGAATGAGAATAAACATGTAGCTTTACAATTACTTATATCTGTGTTACATCATGCCTGATATAGACATGTATTTGAAGTCAAATGTGTACCATTAATTAATGAATATCTCTTGTGGATGGTTGAAATAATGTAAATTTTAATGTCGTTGCCACAACTACAAAACTACTTTTACTCTCACTTTTGTACATCTATTATTTTACCCAGGATTATTGCCTTGAATATATATCTTATAACGTGAATTGTTCTTATCCTCTAGGAACAAGCTCAAAAACATGCCAAGAAACAGTTAAGGAGACAGGAACACCAGGCCAAAGGTGAACCAGATAGCAGTGATGAAGATGATGAAGAAGAGGCCAAAAAGAAAGAGGATGAAGCGAAACTGGCTGCTGAGCAAAAGGAAATGGAAGAAGCAGCCCTCCTTGCAGCTCAAGGAGGCGAGGAAGTGGCTGTAGAGGAAGGAGGCACTATCCTAGTACCAACCTCTCCTTCTCCCTTGGTCCAGCAGCCGGCCTTGTTCATCCAGCAACAGCCCGTGGCTGCCACACCCTCTTATGGCCTTGTCTCTGCTCCCCATATGGTCCATGCCGCTCACCCAGCAGTTCATGCTGCCGCAGCTGCCCACCACGCTCATCCTCATGCAGTTGCTGCAGCTGCTGCTGGACAACCTCAGTTGGTTCAGCTTCCAAATGGACAAGTGGCCTATGCTACACCCCATTCCGTTCCTCTCCAAGCTGGGGCACCCGTCATAGCCATGCCACCTCAGGCTGTTGCGGCCACGCCAGGTATGCCCCACCAGGTGATGCTTTCTGCTGGAGCTGTGCCAGGTCACGTGCAAGTGGCCCATCCTGTGTCAGGGGCTCAATATGTCTCTCATATGATGGCGGCCCATGCCCAGGCACAAGCCCAAGCACAAGCACAAGCCCAGGCCCAGGCCCAAGCCCAAGCTCAAGCTCAAGCTCAAGCTGCCCAAGTGCAAGCTCACGCCCAAGCTCAAGCTGCTCAGGTGCAGGCTGCCCAGGTGCAAGCTGCTCATGCCCAGGCTCAGGCTCAGGCACAGGCTCAGGCACAAGCTCAGGCCCAGGCCCAGGCCCAAGTCCAAGCTCAACTACAGGGGCTTCATGCAATCCCTGGTGTCCATCACATGGCACAACACGTCTTACCAGCGGGGGCAGCTGTTCAGCCACATGGACCATTCATTCTTGTACCACGCATAGCTCGGCCTCATATATAAAGTCATGAGAAATGTATCTTGTAAAATTTACATTGGTGACTAGGATTGTGATTTTATTGTCTGGCTTGGCATTCTGCAAAGCAAGGCTAGTTAGCGTTTTGGTTGACCAGGACAGTCCAGGAGAGAAAATCAAAACCAAATATTTCTGTTCGTCACTCATTT
>JBBPDF010598804.1:0-10066 GCA_037974715.1 Lomanotus vermiformis | reverse complement strand
AGGAGGGGGAGGGGAGAGAGGAGAGGGAGGGGAGAGGGTGGGGGGGTGAGCATGTGCAACAAAGAGCAAGAGCAAAATAAGACTTACTAGCCAGACCCCAAGTGAAAGAAGAAAAAAAAGGGTAAAAACAAACCCAAGTTTCTCCAAGTAAGGGGTCACACCACTTTCACGCAGGTAGTAGGTGACCACCCCACTGCCTGGGGACAGGGAGGTCTTGATGAAGGGCAATACGGTCAGGCCAGCTTCCACTGCGTTCTTGGCCAAAATTCCTGGGAAGAAAATATGGCCTTGCGTTAAATTCTAAATTTAGAAGGGGGGGGGGGGGATGGTCTTCCACAACGATGAAAAAAGTGGTCTGATGAAAAGGGGTTTTCTACACAATGACTGCTGAGAATGGATGCAAAAAAAAGAGGACAAAAAAACAAACAAACAAACAAACAAAAAAACAAAACAAAAAAAAAGAAAAAAAAGAAAATCACTTTGTTGATGATAGACATGAAATTTTGTATGGAGTTACATTATCTTTTCAAGCCTATGTTTTCTAGGGACTATTGAGTGAAAAATAATAAGTGTGGAAATAGAAAGATGGTGTGCTCTTTTTCATTTTAACATTAATAATAACAACAACAAAAATGGCAGTAAACATTAATTCATCACCATACTTGGCATTCTTGATAAGTTCATTAACATTTACGATTTGGATTAAAAACAACCAAACAAACCTCCTACTGACAGCAATTATTGCGCCTAGTCCTATACCCTGAATACAAGAGATAGGAAACACGACTTACCAGCGCCAAGCATGACAGATGGGTTGCTGGTGTTTGTGCAACTGGTGATGGCAGCTATGACCACAGAGCCGTGCCTCAGAGTGTACTCTTGGTTGTCAAACACAAAGGGGATGGTGGTATCCAACTTATCAGAGGGAATCCCATAACCCTGCCACAGGAAAACAATGGGTAGAATAACAACAAATAAACAACCACACACACACACACACACACACACACACACACACACACACTCACAGAGGACGGCCCAATACAACTTCTCCCCTAACCCAAAAGAAAGCAAACAAACCAAACCAAACCCCCTTCCCCAAAGGAACACAAAAAACAAAACAAAACAAAAAAACAAAACTGCTATCTATCAATCAAACGTTCACACCTAAATTATAAATGAACACTGAAGATCAAAATCCACACGAATCTCAGCTTGTCCGTCACAGTATAAGTTTTGGAAAAACAGTACAATTTACTTAAATATAAAAATATTTTAAAAAGCATAAAATTCAAACCCCACTATTGAAATAACTGAAGAAAAAAAAAGAAAGAGAAATGACGGGAAAGCAAAATATAAAGAAAATTATGAAAATGATCAATCTTTCAGCAAATTATATTTGGAACGTGAGGCATAATGGAAGGGCAGATCTCTCATACCTTGAAGCTGATTTTGTTGCTGAGGCAGCTCTCGAAATCGGTCTTCATTTCAGTAACAGACACACGATCATGAGGACGCTTGGGGCCAGAGCAGCAGGGGACGACCTTGCCAAGGTCAAGCTCCACAATCTGATCATATTAAAAAATGAACCTCAGTAATCTATTCAATGTTCAAGTATGTTTGAGGTAAGAATGACAAATGGTAATCATGAGAAATGAATCTCTGAATGCACTGGTGGCGTAATCTAAGCTCTGTCAAATTAAATGATTGAATTCAAAATCCGCAACAAATTGAAGCCTTCCCAAGGAATCCCCACAATGACGGCAAGGTTATTTCAAGAAGAGAAAAAAAATATATATAAAGGCACTGCATTGTTATAAATTTGAAATATTGATTACATAGAGACTACGACAAAACCTCAAATTAAAAATATTATAAATTTGTACAAAACACTGCGGAAAAAAAGAAACCCCTAGATAAAGTATTTTACAAGTACAATTACATATTTCATAAATTAACAGATCGAGAAAATTTCTCATCACCTCTGAGAACACTGGGTCTTCTTTCTCATCTGTGAAATTTCTGAAGAGACTGTTGATTTTGAGGTACTTTTCAATGATAGCAATTTTCTTGGGGTCTCGACCTGTAAACGGTGAGAAACAGCATTGTCAACATTAGAATGAAAAAGACAGAATGAAAGAAATCGGCTCACATTCCCTCAACTTAATGACTACCAACAGAAGAATATGATGAGAATTGTGGAGAATGCAGAGACTTTTGTAAAATTCATGCTATATTTTTATCATTCTTTCCTTGTTGCCTTTTAACAGTGTTTACAATGGATCAGACTTGATATGTCAAAAAATAAAAACAAGTTCGACAGATATGTGTTGGACTGTATTCACACAAGACAGCTCATTTCCGTATGAAACAGAAGAAAAAAGATAGGCCTAACATACTATCAAAAGCAATCATGCATATAGGATCTTTCTATAACTATGACATAGAGATTCCACACTACATGACAATTGTACTATTATACCACAATCACACGAGTGTGACAATCGTAGTCCATGGGTTAAAATATTTTTTTTGAAGAGATAGAAGAGAAAAAATGAACTCAATTACCATTACCCTTACAAAGCAAGAAAAACAATATTACAAGACCTACAAGAAAATAAAAGCTCACTGTTGACATTTCTGTCGAAATCAAACATGCTTACCTGTCTGCCGTAAATACTCCAATGACTTCTCATCGACAGCAAAGAAGCCGGTGGTGGCTCCATACTCGGGACACATGTTGGAGATGGTGGCCCTGTCAGCAATGGACAGAGTTGCCACGCCCGGTCCAAAGAATTCCACAAACTTGCCAACAACTCCAACCTGGCGCAGATGCTGAAGATGAAAACGAAAATTTGTGAGCGAAATAGACAGGAAAGAACCATATAAGTGGGTGAAATAAACAGGAAAGAACCATATAAGTGGGTGAAATAGACAGGAAAGAACCATATAAGTGGGTGAAATAGACAGGAAAGAACCATAGGTGGGTGAAATAGACAGGAAAGAACCATAGGTGGGTGAAATAGACAGGAAAGAACCATAGGTGGGTGAAATAGATGTTGAAGACCCTAAGTGGGTGAAATAGACAGGAAAGAACCATAGGTGGGTGAAATAGATGGGGAAGACCCTAAGTGGGTGAAAAAGATGAGAAAGAGCATTTCTAAAAACCTTTGCCAAAACTAAAGACAAAATTCAGAGGATAGACACTGTTTAGGCGCTCTATTTTTTCTTCTTCTGCCTTTCCTTTACTTAAACAGCATTTTGTTTCAATGAACTAGAAATCAATTACCTAACTTTAGAGTTTTGACTTGCTCTGAATGAGATACTCTGACAGAGGGAGTGACAGGAATAATTCTCTCAAAGCAATAGAAGCAACAGCCAATTAAGGCGTTCCAAATCATTAATAATCTTTTACCTTTGTAATGGTCAGCACCACGTCGGTAGACGTGACCAACGGATGTAGTGTGCCCACAAGTTTGTACCCTACGACTTGCGGAAGGACCATTGAGATTGCCTGCCCCAGCATGACGGCTTCGGCTTCAATCCCACCGACACCTGGAAGGAAACAGCCAAGCAGTTGACAATGATAACCAGGAACATGGACAACAGCCATTAATTTGTTGCGAAAAAGAATTCCAAGATAAGTGTATAAATATCAGTGAACAGCTCATGGGCAAAAAGTCGCAAAAGATTATCGAATCGAATCCCTTAACTCCTGGTATGGTAGGGGCACTGAAATTGAATCATCCATCAGTGTCTTCCATCTTTTGCTGTCATGAGCAAGGGTCTCTGCCAGGTTTATTATTCCCTGTCCATTCTGTATTACTACTTGATGATGGCAGACAACATTAAAAAGATTACATAACAAAAACAAAACAAAACGAAGCAGTAGTTGCAGCAGTAGCAGTTGTTGTAGTGGTGGTGGTGGTAGCGGTAGTGCAAGTCGTGATAGTTGTGGCCGCAGCAATGGGAGTGGCGGCAGTAGCTTGAGTAGCTGTAGTAGTAAGAAAAAGTTGAAGATGATAACGAAAAAGAAGAGGATGAAGTGAAAAAGATAGAGAAAGGTAGAACAATAAATACAATATATAAAGCTACAAAACGAACACTTAGAGTTCTGCTACTTTCTATTTTAATGATCAGCATACACCTTAGAGTTATGCCTCTGACATAATTAGATGACAGTTGATTAAGTTTAAACTTACAACAGTGGTAAGTAGACCTATGTGTAAATTTACATGGCACTTCTTACGTCACATTTACATAATATCTTCAACTAGACATTGGTCTGTGGCAACATAAGTAAATGCAGTTCCCCAGGTGCATCAGCGATTTCATCAGCAGTTGTACTTGATGTAATTTAACACCCAGACCTAATTTAGTACTTTAAGGTAAGACTGTTTTGCAGAGGCCAAAAAGCAATGAATACATCACCTATTATCAAGAAGTTTCTGACATTAGGGATCAAGTCCATATATTATTATCAACATGTTTCTTTCAGTAGAGATAAAGTCCCTTTACGATCTATCATAAACCAGTTTCTCATATTAGAGATCGTCACTTTATGATTAGAAATTTTTTTTTTTAAATCAGGGTTGTTTATTTATTAATGTTTTGGTATTCGAGCTTTCGTAAGTGTAAAATTATGCATTGGCCTCTTATTCTTTCGATAACAAGTTAATGTACAATTCTAAATTCCCTACGAACATACTAAAACCTAATATAATGTAAAGAGACGAAACCCTTGAAGAGTATACCAAGTTAAACCAAGAAGCGTGCTCATCCTTTATAAAGAAACAACCACCAACGAGAATCCAGGAAATGCCATGGTGTTATATGAGGGGTTCCAACCACTGACTTGGGTAGTGCCCTCTTCTTTATCGAGAACATCAACCCTGGTCTTCTTTCGCTGAAAATTTCCATACCGCTTTAGTAACTCAACACTTCAAGAAACCTGAGACAAGCAGCAAAGATGCCAGCCAGCTTTTACTCACCCCATCCCAAAACACCCAGGCCGTTAATCATGGTCGTATGAGAATCAGTACCAACCAGGCTGTCGGGGTAGAGGATGTCGGAATCACTGAACACCACCCGGGCCAGATACTCCAAGTTGACTTGGTGGACTATGCCTGAGCCAGGGGGGACAATCAGCATGTTTTCCAAGGCCCCCGCACCCCACTAGGAAAGAAAAACAGCAGATCCAATAAAGTGAGCACATCATCTTGCTTCAAAAGGTGACATTGAATGGGCATGCACCAATATTTTTTTTTCTGTTTTTTTTTTTTTTTTTTTTACATCAAAATCAATTGCCTATAAGGTTGATGCTTGGAGCCTCAAATGTAAACATTTGTTATCCTCTTGTAAATATAAATAAATATTTACCACCACCAATAGATACATGCCATAAGCTTGTTACCGAGTAAAGACACATAAGTAATAAATGTAATATAGACCATATATTTTGTCGTACCAAAAGAATTTGAATCTTATTTTGACAACCAGGATAAGATCTCTTCTGAAGCATCACAATGCATTTATAAAGGAGCCTCCCGTTAAGTCCTAACTTGATATTTGTGTTATAAAGAACCAGAAATCATTTACAGCCTTGACAACATTACAACTTTGTATTGCTTGAATCTCTAGAGATCAATACATTGCTTGTTTCAACCTTCTTCAGATCTTAGTCAAAGTAAATTGCAATAAAATATAAAAGCAGGCACATTATTTCCATTTCAATATGATATACATGTCCTTTAGAGGAATTCAATTTTGTGCCATAGTGAGGCTACAAGTTTGTTTTTCCCCCATTCACTTTAAAAGAAAGGATGTAAATAGTCTTTCCCCCTGCAAAAAAAAAAAAAAAATTCCAATGTCATGCTTACTCCCTTTCACCTACAATAAAATGAATTTAAAAACATCTACGGATAAAACATGAGAAAGACCTTACTCTAACTCACCTTACAAAAAAGAAATCGTTCCTTATTTCTTTCAAATTCTAATTTTTGATTTTCCTCCAAGGCGTCACCACTTATTAAAAAAAAAAAAAAAAAGGAAAGGAAAAAAAGAAAGAAAGAAAGAAAAGTTAATTACATGAAATTTTAATTGTAAAAAAAAAAAGTTTTAAAGAAATCATGCTAAATATTTAACATAAAAACAAAATAACAGCAAAATCTATAGATGCACGCAAGGGGTTGCTGATCTACAGCTTAAACAATCATTACAATGCTGTATAAAGTTAAATAAATTCAAAGCTGAAAATAGAATCCAAAATATTTTAAGCCAACTATCCCCAACAGAAAAGGTCATGAACATAAAAATATAAGAATGACTGAGAGGCCGCAAGCATAATGCGTAGCAACTGGCCTTTTCTTGCTTTTTTTTCTTCTTTCAAACATAAAATGGAAACAGTTCATATGCGGCAAATACATTTATCTTTTCCAAATAAAAGAACTTACATAAGCCAAGCAAAGAATGCCAAAAAAATACAAGGGTAACATATTTAAGTTTGGATGGCAGTTAAGAGTTTCAGGTGATATAAACACAATTTACATATTGGTGCATATAGGATAAAGCATAAATAAAAGTAACTCAAGTTGATCTGTATGGAAAAGCTCATTAGGAAAAATACTAGCATCTTGTTTGATTACGTCCTATAGAAGAGGGGAGAAGGAAAAAGCCAAAAAATCTGTCTAACATGATTTCAACCATATTCTATGGATCAGAAAAATTGGTGTTTTGCCTCTTCTGGTGAAATATGTTTTGTTTCTCATTCCCATAATGATGAGAAAGAAACTGCAGCATACAGAAAAAGACAGAGATAGACAGAATTAATTCAGCACCTCCTTGAAAGCAATGGATCATAACAAACTAAGTTAGTTAAAAAAAAAGACAACAAAAACAAAACAAAAACAAAAAACAAACAAACAAAACCCAAAAGACATCCCCTAAGAAACCAAAACAAGACAAAACACACAGTGCAGAGAGTGGTTACAAGCAGTGAAAACAGCCCACTACTTTCACTCTCTCTCTTTTAAGCTTGCTTGCCTTGGTAGAGGCTTACAAATATTCGATTCCACTGTGCTGTGTGGATATTTTTATCTTTTGCATCCCCAATTTCCTTGCCAACAAATGCATTTTAACTTCTTATTTCCCAGCCAAAGCCACAGAGGAAAAATGCCCCTCTGCTCAAATCCAAGACTTTCAATGTTATCAGTCATGACCTTTGACCTAGTGACCTTGAAGGCACATATGCCCAACTTACAAGCAAATGCAATACTTGAATAAACCTAAATGATGAAAGTGACAGAGCAAATTCAAACAAAGATAACACTGAAATAGAGATAACAATTTTGAGATGACTGGTGACAAGTTTTAGTTCAAATCTGGACCTGACAAATAACTATGAGTGGCATGATTATCAAGAGGGCAATCGCAAATATAGGTTTGAGGACACGATTTTGTTTATCATGGTACTTAGCATCAAGTTGAAGAGCTGAGATTTTTAGACCCTTGGCATTGATGATCCTATCTGAAAGTGGCATACTTAATGATTATACAATTTGAATTACATATGTATTTGGCCCCGACCTCTACTTATGTTGAAAGAGTTTGAAATGATAACGGCAAATTTTTCCGTTAAAATAGAAATCTATAAGTTTTATTGATCAACCAGTGATAAATCAGTAAAAGCCTTCATTTTTTTTTTCTTTTGCCAAAACCACTGATTTATTCATGGTCAGGCACCATACTAAATGAAAGAAATAATTAGTTGTTAAAAACTTGTTGACACAAACAAGAATACAGGGTCACAAAAATGCTATGTTTGGGAGGTAATGGATCAAGAGATTGAGACAATTTGTCCTCTATAAAAAGGAGCCTTCCACATCTTTCACAGATTGTGTTGGAAACATAAAATATGGAACAGTATTGGGCGCAGGGACAAGAAAATGAAGTATTCTAAAGGAAAGCTACAGAAGCAGGAAAATAAAACTAAAACCAATATTTGAAGAAAAAAAATATTTAAAAATCAAACAGCAAACACACACACACACACACACAAACTAAATTCAATTAGAGCTACTGAAGCATCCCACTCCTTCCCACAATGAAAATTTTTGGATTCCATTTTCTTTCAATTCTTTTAAACACATTGTTAGGAAGCGGGTTAAAAATGAATCATGCAAAACTGATCTGATACATTAATTTAGAGAGAAAAAGCTTCCAACTAAACACAAAAATCCACAACAGACAGCTTCACCCACCCTTGTGCCGGCAAAGAATGGAAGGGACAGACAAATTCTAGCACTGGGAATGATGAGTGTGAACAGAGATGGCACGACATTTGAGACGGTGATGATGATGTGGATGGAGAGGAGGCTGCCAACGACAACGACTGTGGCGTTGATTGGGAGGGTATTGAAGAGGGTGCTGCCGGGGCGACGACCTGCGACCCGGCAGGGACTCCCTGAGCATTGCCCTCTGCCCTTGCTCTAGCCACCCTTGCAGACTGCCACGTTTTCTTGGGCTCTGGCTGACGGCGGTTCGGTGGTGCCGGTCTCATTACTCTTCCTGCTCCTACTCCCCCCTCTCCTCCTCAAGGGTTCGGGGTTGTGGGAGAACACAAGCTTTTGAGAGCAGCCGTAAGTGCACTGCGTAAATGCGATGAAGCCATGAGAGAAAATGGGGCAGTGAGTGCGATGTGAAAAGATCACCATTGTTGTAGTAGTTGTTGTTAGTAGGAGTGGTTAAAGAAAAAAAATACTTGGATTTGGCACATACAGTGAATACTGATTCAGGTCTATAGTGCGGGGAATTTACTAAAAAGCTTGGGAGTATCATGTATATATATATGTGTATCATGGATGCATTTTGTAATGCATGATGGAAAGGTATTAAGAGTTCAGATGTATGCATTTTACAAACATGTTCATCATCCTCTAGATAGCCCCTGTATAACCAACCACACAAACATAGCAATACAATCCTTAGTGGTATCGCATTGCAGGACCCACAAAAAGCAACTTCATGCAACACTTTTTTTTTGTTAATGTGATAATATGGAAACAATGATGTAAAAGGTCTCATTTTGAGCATCCCTCTTCGGCAGGACAAAGCAACCATCTCTGGCAGAACAAAGCACCCCTGTGGCAGGATAAAGCGCCCCTCTGTTTCAAGACAAAGCACCCCTCTTTGGCAGGACAAAGCACTCCTCTGTTTCAGGACAAAGCACCCCTCTTTGTCAAACCATCACAAAACAGACCAGGGATATTCAAGACAGTTCTGCTTTACATTTCTGATTTTAAAAATCCCTAATCCCAAATTTTGTGCCGAGAAAATAAGTCTGCATATCCACACTGAAAGACATTAGGGACAGACAGACTGGAAAGAGGTGGAAGGCTCCCAACGACGGCAAATCTGAAAACTCTAGAAAAATGAAGAACCCTTATTGTAACTTTTCGGAACTTTCAACATTGAAAACTAGGAAGCTATAGATCCACATTTCTTCCTATCAGGCTACAATCGACACGTGTTTGCCTAGTGTGACAATTGGGGGCTCACCATTTCAATTACTATTGTTATCACTATTATGATTATTAGCTTGTGACCAGCAAGATTTGGGATTTGATAAACATTTGTTTGTTTCTTTGTCTCAGACCATGTCCATCCATTGTTGAATGTAGCCTTTCGCCGATGATTTCTAATAATCTCTGTTTTCTGCTTTCTTCGTCCATTGTTCGCCTTCTGTCTTTACAATGTCATCTTTCCATCATATCTGTGGTCTTCCTCTTGCTCTTTTATCTCTTTTTGATTTCCATTCTGTGCATTTCTTTACTCCATCTGTTGTCCTCTCGTCTTGCTAAATGTCCTTCCCAAGCCCATTTTTGTTTTTATATGTATGTTTCAATGTCTGTAATATATTTTGATAAACATACATCTAAATACACCTATAGGGATGTAATCTCTAGTGGAAAAACAAAAATATTATGGAGTACGAAAATTCCAGAAGAAATTTAGATAATGTGCGGTATACACAAAGACTACACCTAATGAAGCCTATGAATGTAAACAG
>JBBPDF010598803.1:0-13922 GCA_037974715.1 Lomanotus vermiformis | reverse complement strand
ATACCTATGTGATATTACCATAGATAATAAACTACAGTGGAAATACAAAAATTTGCTACCAGCATTCCCAAAATGTAATATCACTGACTATCCTCAACATGTTGAAGAAATGTGATCAAAACATTCACAAAACTAGTCCTCGTTTATGGTGGGTATGTATGGGATCCATACTATAAAAACCAAAAAGATGATACAGAGAAAAGAACCCAACAAAAAAAAAAACAACAAAAAACAAAGAATCATAAAACCCAAAAATGTAGGCAGATTTGTTACCAACAAATATAATTGTGCTTCATGTAACACAGAAAATAAACATGAACAAATTACAATGGGTACCCTACATGGAACAAAAAGCCAGAAATAAAGCTACTATTCTTTTCAAAGCAATTAATGGCCAAGCTGTATTAACACTTGAAGAATTCAAAATGAAAAATAACCATACAAGATCTGGTATTCATTTGTGAATAGCAATCTGCTTGATCCATACATCAACCGCACACAGAAGCAAGATTTTGAGAATAATTTTTACCTGCTTAATGATAAAGAATATCCTATTTTAGGTTGTCTCTGAACTAGTATCAATGAGATATTTTTAATGTGACTAGACCGGTGACAGTGACATTAGGAGTAGTGATGAAATAGAAAATATTGTTATATAAAAGCTGTTTTTGACAATATAATGTTTATACCATTCAGATTTTAAAATTATAAATATCTATATAAAATCAGCAAAACTATTTGTGGGCGTGAAGGCTTTTAGTAACGGAAATAGATTTGAATCTACCTTCTTTCTCACTCACTGTCTCATCATTTTCATGAATGCAACACAACATATTCATAAAAAAATGATATAAAATAATATGAAGAGATATTTATTATATGCTTTATTATTGGAGTATAATTAAGTTGCCAAAAGGAAATATACAGTTCTGAAAGACCATAATTATAATACAATACCTTACCACTACAGCATGTCCTTTGAAAACAATGTTTTCATACTTCCTGTTTGCTGTTCTGTCTAGAGCTAATCTTCCAGCCTTTGCTATATCAAGTACATTTAGCCAACTAACAATGTCGTCTTTCCTCTGCCTTCTCTTCTATGTCTATTTCCCTTTTCCCCACCACATTCCCTTCCATTATTGTTTTGTCAGTTGTGTTGTGTCCTTAATGTAAATGGCGCTGTTTAATTTTGAATCGTCCTTATAATAATGGAAAAGGTGCTGAATACAAGCTACAAATGCAGTTGGATGCTAAAAGTAGCATGGCGACAGAAAATTCAGCAAAACTTCAACAGATGACAAAGGAGAAAGATGAACTTCTAGCTCTCGTAATGCAAAGGGGAAAAATTGAGCAGGTAAAGGAAAAATTGTATATTGTTTTATCCCTTAATTTTTACATGTCAAAAAGACAGAATATAGCTAGAGAGAGAGAGAGAGAGAGAGAGAGTGTGTGTGTATGTGTGTGCGTGTGTGTGAGAGTGTGTGTGTGCGTGTGTGTGAGAGTGTGTGTGTGTGTGTTTGTGTGTGGGAGAGAGAGAGAGTGGGGATGGGGGGGGGGGGAGAGAAGTGCAGGTGAGACAGACAGACATACAGATTTTGGTAAAGCAGTTTTTAAGGACGGTCGCATACAGATGACAAGGCCGAGCAAATCATAAACAGCCTAGTTTTCACACGAAGGGGTCAATCTCAGGTCAATGACTTTTCTCTCGCCGTTTCCTGGTGCGGGGTTTGTTTTGTTCTGATTTGTTTTTGTTTGTTTGTTTGTTTGTTTTTTGTGTGTGTTTTTGAAACATTAAGATAGGGTGAGAGGACACACGATTTACTAACACTTATAATAATGCGCAATACGATCTGCCACGGATTGTTTGAGATATAGATCTTAGATCTATTGGAGTGGTTATAAACCTTAGGAACAGACACGTAATAGCATTGTGGTTGAAAGGCACTAAGTCACTAAGGGATGGTCATGCTAGTCAGCAAATTGATGAGAGGAGTTTGCTCACTGTCCTTGTCGGTCATCCTCGATAGAGCAGACGAGAAATATTGCGTCATTCAGTTAGTTCTATAGTGTGCCATATGTCTGATCATCTCTGTTCACCTGGAATCGCATCTGTCTGTCACAGGGGTGAATCATGAATGGCGTGAGACAGCCATTGTCATTGTTCGTTTCCCATTGCTTGGGAATTCTGTGGTTTCGCACCTAACCAATTCATGGCCGTCTCGCGTATGTTTATTGCCTATGTGGCTATATTACATGTACGTGTCTGAGCTCAAGTTTGAAGTGGGCCGCAAACTTTTGACGCATTTTTGTGAAATGAAGCGAAGGTTTTTAATGAGTTAATTGAGCCTCTGCCTGTCAAAAATAGGGGATTTCTTGAACAATTAATGGCAGTCTGCCTATAGGGTGGCAGAAACATTCTTGGACCATAATATTATAAATGCAAATTTGTAATAAGAGCAAAATCTATGTCATTTTAAAATGACAATACACTGAAATATTCTAGTCATCCTCCTCCCTGTTAATGCTCACAAAAGCATAAGATTACGTCATTGTAGGAAAGAGGAATGCTTTGATAACCCTACGAAACATTCTAAAATAGACCACTTCCCTACAAAGACCACCTCCCTACAACGGACATTTTCCTTTTTCCTGAGGGTGGTCGTTGTAGGGAGGTTCTACTGTATATATGTATGTATTATAAAATAAAATAGGAAAGGCTTCGTGGTTGCATAGATGTTTGCCGTTGCCCTAAACCGTATACGCTAATGCTAATTCTATCATAATTCTTCATGGTGTCTATCATTTCTCCCTGGATTTCACTGTTCAGAGCAAGGATAAGAGGCCTTTCACTGACTTGAGCTCTGATGGTAATATGAGTTCCTCCATGTATGTAAGTGACATTTTCTTTCGTTCCTTTGCCGTGCTTTATATGATGTCTGAGGTCTTCGTTTAATTGATGTTGGAAGTGATGTCAGTGTTCTTCCTTTGAATTTTATGCCATCTTGAAAAAAGCCGATCATTGCTGTCTGTGTTTGAATTGTGGCATCTCTACTGAGGATGCGCCAGAACAGTTTTCATCTCTGTTCTTTGATTCTTTGGCCTCATATTTTTATTTTTTTTTACATTTGCAGTACTCAATAAAAGTTTTGTTGGTTATTGTGTAAGATCAACATGTGCCTATGATGTTTTTTTCTTAGATGCTTTATGAGATCTGATACATTTTACAATGACAAACAAGTAGTAAAGAATAGGCCTACATTTAGATAGTATCCCCATTGGGTCCAAATCAAGCTTATATAAGCTTCCCACCCAAGCAGAGTAGGATTTCAAGCAGTGGCATTCAAATAAGCGTAAAAACATCAGGCGTTGGTTTGAAATCCGTTACCTTTAAACATTTAACATTTGATAATACTATTGAAGTTTTCATAGAATCTATCATTTTAATAAGAGCATCAAAGCATTACTCCATTAACCAATCAAATCATAGCACCACTGACCTAGACCACACTGTACTACAATAAATAAAAAGACTTCAATGTACAGTGCGAACATCTAAGTTTTCCTTGATTTTAAGAAAGTTGCACATTTATTACATGTACCATTAAAACGTTGCTGTTGACTAGGGACCACTTGTAAAGCGCTTTGATCATGTTTAGTGGATATTGCGCTATATAAAAGCTCCATTTTTTTAAAAACATGCAAGACACTTGTTGGTTGATTTTTGTTTGGTCTTTTTTTAATCTGAGATATTGTAAGATGCTTCAAACTAATTAAAGTTATAATACTCATACCCCTCAAGCAGCTTCAAGAAAATCAAATCCCAACAAGAATCAAACTGAAAAAAAAAAAAACCCAACAAAAAAAACTTAGTCCATTTTGAACATAAGCATAAAATGGCAACTGTTCTCTGGCACTTGCATTCATCAACTGTTATAAGCAGCAAACATTATCTTAAAGCAAAAAAAACCAACATTAACTGTAAATTTGAAAGACAAAACCACACATTGCTGGAAGTGGAACCCCAAGAAAAAAGAAAGTCTGAATCACTTTTTGGTCTCCCCTGTAAAAGGTGATGAAATGGACTTATGCGTTTTTCATGCAACACTGATGATATAAATTCTTGATCAACAAATTAATAAAAGATACAAAACAATACTAAAACCAATTTTGCTACACAGCCTAACATTCATTCAATTCACACATTCAAGAGGTAATGGTGAATAACATTTTCGAAAATACAGCATGAACAATGTTTAAAAAGGTGAGAGAGACAAATTAGTCTAATTAAGTAGCCCATTTTAGTCTAATTTTCAGAAAAAAAATTCTCATAAAAGGATTATAAATTTGCTGCACTTGATTATTTTTAAAAGCTTGAAAAGTGTTTTGACCAGATATTTAAATCATTTTTAATGACACCTCTCAGTTATTTTCTAATTCACTGCTAAAACTGTATCTCGACTCTTTGACGAGTGAATGAAGATCAAGCATCATGTGCTTGTCAGGACAGAACACACTAAACATGAAAAAATGAATTAAAATAATAATAATAATAAAAATTATAAAAGAAGCAATTCATTTCACAGAAAACAACATGATGTGAGCAGAACTTGTCATTCTATATAATTTTCATAAGTAGAAAAAAAAGTCATAACACTAAAATACACATTATACATTATAAAGCAGAGACAAACATTAACGCAAATTAATGATTTCACATGCATGCTTCATTCAATTTTTTATTCCAAAAAGCATAAATTCTTTGGTCATTTGGTCTATTATATATTTGGATCTACACCAGTTAAAATCAATCTGAATCTGCTGAATTGACATTTTTTCTTCCCACTGACTGAAGAGTATAAAACAAAATGTCTTCTTCTTCTTCTTCTCCTTCTCCATTTTATGTCACACTGGCCCAAGATTCATGGGGTAGACAAAACTGTGGACTGCCATTCTCCATTTTTGATGATTGCTCAAACTTGTTTGTTGGCTAGGCTTTTCCTGCCTTGATTGATGATGCAGTCTGACCATTTCATGTGAGAGCAACATCTCAAAAGTTTCTTTCCACAGCAATATAAAGTGTCCATTGGGGGACTTCTATCTGGAAACATCCTTGAGACATGCTCGTACAAAGCCGACCATCTTTATCCAAGGGTCATTGCAATATTATTATGTCGAAAACTTATTTATTATTAGAGGATTGGTGATGGTGGCAGTGTAGTCATGCATCATTCAATTCAAGATTTAGACATCAGTATGGTAGAGTCGGTGTATGTCGTCATCAACCGCTGATCATGTTGCTGATGCATATAGTAGCTCATTCCAGACGAATATTCATTTCACAGACACACAGTGCCACACATCAGGCCCTACATATTGATATTTTGTTAAATCCAACAAAATGCCAGGAGTGGAAAACTCACTCGTTAACACACACATAGGACTATATATAACCAGATGTGTTTTAAAAAGATCAAATCATAAAGGTATTACATGAAAGACCAAAACTTGATACTTTGAGGGGGGAAAAAAATCATAACAGCATTACATATAGGACAGCAACCAGATATATGTAACAGAAAGACAAAAAAGAAAGACAAAAAATTCACACCATAATGACATTGCAAACAGCCCCATGATGCCTCCTGTGCACGTCACCTAGTGTGACTCCACCTACACTATACTCCATCGCATGCAGTACTTACTAAAACATGAAACAGAAAGAAAGAAGAAAAGAAAAAAAAAATAGAGGGTAGTACTTCTATTCAATTTGTCTATCTAATTCTAATACTAATACCTCACACAATCATAAGTAGAATCGAATTGAAATTAAAAACTAAAGCATTACCAGTTTATCTGAATTCCCAATTAACCCAAATTGCTAAAGCTTCTCAAACAAAATTTGGTTCACACAGTTTGACTCGACATATATTCTAATACTACACTAAACCTACTACTGCTATGAAAGCTTTCAATTCAACATGTGTATATGCTATATTAACAATCAACATGACATTCTAAAAAATTGTTAACACTAAAAAGAACAGAGTGATATGATTTTTAGCAACTCTTACGCCTGGATAAATATTGACAGGTTGTAAGTACTTGCAACAAAGATATTAACAAATTATATGTTTTTATCTTGCATTTTCTGCATTCCTAAATCATCAACTTCAATCATGTTGCCTTAAGATTTTGGTACCTCCAAATTCAGTCAGTTTGGGTAAAATTCTTTCTTTCTTTCTTTTTTTTTTTTTTTTCTTTTTTTTTTTTTTTTTTTTTTTTTTTTTTAAATTGGGAGAGAACCAAATTCCAAACCACAATGTTTTCTCCCACCAAAAATATGTATTCTTTTCAATAATTTGAATTGTGTAATGTCAAAATAATATTTTCATGCATGCAGGTGATATTTTTGTAAAAATGCTGATGTCTAAAAAAATGGATATCATGATTGTGATTGTCTCTGACCTTTCAGGGAGAGTATGGAGTGGACTACACAAATTCAAAGTAAAAAGTCATTATGATATGCAAGCGGTCATTTAAATTTTCGTTGTTATTACAATGAAACGAGGCCAATATGACATTTGATGATTTGCGTAATCTTTTCATCATCACATAGACAGTTCACTATCAATCAGCATAGGCAAAAACGTAAAACTCATTTGATGATTTACTGGTGGAGGAAGGATTGTGAAGGATAGAATTAATTCTTATTCTTATTCCCATTTAATTTATTGGAGCTGATTTTGTTTGTTCGACGGCAAATATTATAAGCACAGAAAAGTTGCATGATTGGCTCAACCTTTCGTGCAGTTTGTAACAAAGACTCACATTAATTTGTGGTTGGCCTTTTGGGTCAATGTTGACAATCTTGTATAAATGGCATTGCTATGCCTGGGATGGATTTCTAAGAGGAGTATGGAAGCCCAGCCACACTCCCTTCCCCTCTTTATATCTGATACTTGAATTCGGAGAAATGAACTGGTCAATAATTCTGAGGTACAAGACGTTGTTAGGGTGAATGAGTCCAACAAGATTTTGGGTAGAGATTGAATTTTTGCCAGGGTGGTGGCTGATATAGCCTGCTCCTTTCAATTTTAATCACTGAGGATTCTTTTACATGCAGAAAGGCACATGGGACCTCCTAGTTCATCATTTGGAATAAGCACTTATTTATCCTTCCTACTACTACTATACAACATGAAGGCGAAAAAACCTAAGAACAACACGGATCTCAAAACAAATTCAGTGCCCAAACCACTAAGCTATCCGCACTCCTCATTAAGTTGTAAAATCACAGAATATACCATGTCGCAGTCCAAGGGTTAAATGCTTTAAAAAAAATCCTTATCCTTATCTTTTATTTTTATCATTTTATCTGGAATCTTCATCAATGATTCTTACGTCTATCAAATAATATCACCAAAATCAGTTCAGGCTGAAAGTATCAATGAAAGATTGATTCCAATCCCAGCTTTCACCGCAACTTAGTGGACACGCATCAACCTGAAGAAACCTCAGCCATATGTCAATATTTACAATCAAATGGAATCTTCATTCATTCATAATAATATGTGTACTTGTGTAACAGTCTTACAACTCACAGGAATACATAGCGACATTTCTGTTTCTTTATCTCTGTCTGTCTCTTAGTGTCTCTCTTTCCCTCTCTCTTCCTCCCTCCACCCCCCCCCCTTTCTTCCTTTCTTTTTATCTTCCTCCTCCCCCCACCCCTCTCTCTCTGTCTCTCTCTCTCACTGTCTGTCTCTGTATCTCTCTCTGTCTCTGTGTCTGTCTGTCCGTCCCTCCCTCACTCCCTCCCTCCCTCCCTCTCTCTCTCTCTCTCTCTCACATACACACACACAAACACACACTGTCTCCCTTTAAATGTCTGTCAGTCTGACTGTCCGAGTCTCTCTTTGCTTCTTGTGCAACCATGCAAACAACACAGCATTCACTAGCAGGTCTTCATGCCGTCTTTCAATGTCATGGGTGGGTTGACTATCGTCGGCACATGGCTGTGCTGTAGCCACAAGTTGAGTGACTTTTGCAATGTGACGCCGCTGACGGACAGGGTGAAAAATTTGTCCTTGGTGGCTATTGTGTGGGCTGGACATTGGGACAGAAAGACGCCGTTTTTCTTGGTGTTGTTAATGGCGAGGGCCAAGATCTGCATGGCATCTCTGGCAGTGTTGGCTACATCCAGGTGTTGATCGGGGCACTGGTCTTGGTAACACGGAATGTTCAACAGGTTCACCCGCTGCCATGAATCAAATACGCTGTTGACGAAGAAGACAGGGGTGAAGACAAAACCGTGATAAATACTCGGAAGAAGGCATTTCCAGCCATCACTTGGGGCCAGCGTTTTTGAGCACTCCTGGACACTCTCTGAGCCTGATGATGTAAAACAGTTGAACATATTTTTACAAGTACACATAGAAACTCTAATTTTCATTCATTTAACTCACTGATAACCATGAGTCCGACAGTAGATTATGTTGCAGATACCTAGGACTACACTGTTTCAAAAAACTCAAAATTTTTTCTTTTTGTTTTGATTTATCAGATTTTCTTATCATTTCTTTAGAAAGTGTTTACAATTGATTTACTCTTATATCTTAACCAATCAATTTAAAAGTATTCCACTGTTGGGGACATCAACACACGTAAAAGTTCCCCAAATTCCATCACACATAGGAATGCTATCGATATTAGAAAGCCTGAGCCATTGATTAAAATTCAAAGCGTTCTTGAAACAAACGAGTATCGTACTGATTTCTTCAATAAAATAAGTGTGCCATGCCTTACCCTGAAGGTTGTGTAAGTTGTAAACTGACTGGAACAAAGAGGCAGCAACATGATGGCCATGGATATCAGGGACATCTACAAACAGCGAGCCGTCCACTAGAGCGTGTAAGGATTTCACAGATGGTGGTAACTTACTGCGCAGTCGATCGGCATGAATAAGAGCACCAAGACCTCCCGCTGGAAGAAAAAAGAAATTCAAAGCAATACAAGTGAAAAGTGGTAATAAGTTGGTAAGAGGGTGGGTTCCTAATAAATTAATCGTAATAAACAGGAGAGAATAAAACTTAAAAGATACAAGAAAAATCGATCGGCAAATATACTGTGTACCCCTCATATCCTGGGCTTACTTGAACATTCCTCTCTTCCTTGATTCCCTTACAAAACTGTGAAAAGTCAAATGTCAAAAACCACAGTAAAAATGACACCCAATTTAATGATGGTGAATGTTGACAGACACATTCCACAGCTACACAAACTAGCAATTCCAGATAGTGAATTTTAATCTTGCCACAAGATCGCCACTATCTACTCAAGATTTCTTTCTATTTATTTAGACATATTGCCTTTATAATACGTAGTAAAAAAAAAACCAACCAAACTAACAAAAAACAAAATAAACAACAACAAAAAACCCAACCAAAAAGCAAAAACAAAAACTGCAAAGCATGTCCTATAAGTAAAAAATCCCTTCCCTTCTAGTGTCGAAGCACGCAAAACATGCCTAAAAACAAAAAGGAATAAAAGACTTTCCGATGCCTGGATGGGAAACAAACCTGATGAACCCGAGATCACCACCTCCTCCGCTGTCCCAAATGAAGTTGTTTGCTTCAGGTACTCAAAAAGAGCATCAAAAACAACAGCTCCACGAAGATAAATCTGACCAGACTTGTATGACAACGGAGTTGATAGATTACCTGTAAATGGGAAAGACATGGTCAGTTTTCATTTAGGATGGATCAAAAACTTACAATGTATCATATTCAATACATAAATGGATTTTTGCGAAGAGTAAAAATATCTCAGACCTGACCAAAATAGAGTATATACAGCTTATTACATTTTAAGCCTTCTTTTTATTATATTTAAAAGTCATTTTAAAATTGTTCTACAAGGTAACTTTCCATTTGTAACTTTCCATTTCAGAAAGAAAGTGAATTTGTTGACACTGTTCCCTACAATTACAATGCCTATCAATACTGTACTTCAAATTAAGTGATGAAACTCTAATATATTAAAAATTTCCTGCCCCATTATACAGCTTTAAGTGAAAAATGCAACCAATCAGTTGATTTTCTTAAGTGTGATTTTTTAACCCATGAAATGATTCTTCCAGTTTAGAATTCTAAGTTCATATATAATATAAGCAAAGTTTCACAAACTGCAGGACTACCTAAAAATGAGCTGCCATCACAGTACACCAAGACTGCTACATTCCATGTACAAAAGTCTGGGTTGCGGTTACAGTCATTAGACAAAAATCCACTCATGAGAATCGAAGTTTCAGATTGTTTCGTGGATCCAAGAGTAGTCTGACTCCTGTGGTAAAGAAATTCAAGCTCAAAATGTGACCAATTTGGAAAGAATACACATAATTTAAGTATTATTTCAGCTGCATAGAAAAAACAGTAATTTTTTACTGAAATTGAAAATGTGTTTGGTTTTCTGCGCTGACCAGTACAATGAATGTATTTCAATTTTTTTTTGTTTAAATCACAATACACTGAGTTTTGAATATCCTCATGAGAGTACATGTTTGAATACTATTTCAGTCCAATTATGCAATGAAAGACCCCTCCCCCCAAAAAAACAAACAAAAAACAAAACAAAAACAAACAAAAAAAACCCAACAAAAAAAACAAACTTTATAGCAATAGTTTGGGACGTGTGTCTTGAACTGCGCTACCTTTGAATTTAACAGGACCGATCAGTCAGTACTAAGACTAAGAAAGATCTCTTACGAAACACAAAATGATGCATTTATGTTTAAAAAAAAAAATTGCCATAACTTACAAAATATCGCACTATTCTGCACACCTCGTCATGTCTGTATAATGAAAGAAAACATAATATTTCTACTTCATCAAAGTACTGCAAGATTATTACCTTTGGTAACAATCAGACGCATTGGAGCACCAAGCACCTGGCAACATATGAACTATCCAATGCTCAACTCCCTCTCTGCCTGTAAAATTAAATTATGACAGGATTTAATATTATATATTTTATAATCATTTGAAAAAAAATAAGGAATTTTTCAAGACTCCTATCAACCAAATTCTAAACTGAGGAAAAAATATTGAAAAAGATTTTAAGAGAGAAAAAACATGGATCAATTAGATGGATTGCGAGATTCAAATCTTTTCTTTACAACAAGGTCATAATAAAAAAAAAATTTGCCTCCAGTTGAAATGGCTCAATTTTCAAGACATTTTTCAGACTTCAAGACAACTGTATGGAAAACTAACAATAAAGAAAAAAAAGAAAAAAAAGCAATGTGCCAAAATGGTGGCCAGAATAAAATGTATTATAACCTGTGATCATGAATATGATTAAAACTTTAATTTTGAATTCTCATGAAATATTTAAGCCATCCCGTTAAAATTCTACGACAATATAAAGTTAAAAAAAAAAAAAATTAATTGAAGAAATAATGGTGCACTTTCAAAAACAATGCCTCCCTCCTATCACTCACACATCCATCTGCTGTAAAACATATTAAAAAAACAGACAAAACTTAAACAAAACTAAGGCCTGAACAATTATTTTGTTAATTATTGAAAATTTCCCCTCTCTTCTCTTCTGATTTTGAAATAAAGATCCAACAAATCAAATTATAAAGAAACATTCTTATCATCAAACATGTTAGCATTTAATAAAGTAAATTATTAATGAAATTATCTATTTATAAGTACTAAATTGCCTTAAAAATAAAAGCAAGCTTCAAGAAAAGATAAAAAAAAAAATTAAAAAATTAAGAGCTATGCTCACTTGGTCTAAGATAGAATGCTGGTGGAGATCCGTCTAAACATCTGGCTCCCAAGGGAAAAGCAAATTCTTCTGGTAACGTCACTAACTCCAGATCAGTATCACTTTGCAAGTGGAATTTAACAAAGTTGACACGAACTTGGGACATCAGACGAACCAGTGACAGTATCAGAATGACTAAAATGAGCGACAGTATATACACATACTGGCGACGAGAACACAGTAGGGGGGGACTAAACGTGGGTCTTGACACTAAAACTGGTGTGAAAGACATTTCCGAGATTTCACCTACAAAACTACACTCTCCTCTTCAGCTACTCTAGAGTTATTGAAAAGATGCACTGATGTTCGAGCGTCAGACCTCTCTCTGTTGCATTTGAATCTAGATTAATTCCAGACATCTTCTCTCCGTCAAATCCTGAAATTATATTATAAATGTAAAGAATGTATATATAATAATATAATATAATATGTCTTTATTACCATTTTGTGAAATACAATTGGAACATGATTTGAAAAGGGAAAAAAAAAAAAAAAAAAAAAAAAAAAAAAAAGATAACACTACACAAGGTTAGCAAAAAGAAAACAAAACAAACCAAAAAACATGGCAACAATGGAATTGAAAGACCTCAATGTTGTTGTTACACAATGCTATACAACCCAGGAAACCAGAACAATAACGATCACCTGTTGATGTGACACCAGACAGCTCGCTCGAGCTGAGGGTCAATTAATAAAGACAGACACATCCTTTCTCAGTAGTGGCTTTCAGAGTCATGTTAGTCTATAACCCTTGTGACATACATATATTTTAACCCACACGATATCGAGATAGCTCATATATATATTTTTTTTTAATCAAAAGTCTAACAAAACATGTGTATAATGTGTTTGCTGTAAGTTAAACATGTATTGTCTACACCTACACGAGCCCATTCTCAAAGTGGCATAAAATTACTCTATGCAGCCATAAAATTGTTCACTGAGATTTGAGATGAACATACATTTAAAAATGATGTTGCACAAGAAAGGCTGGTTAATCATACAGTTTTGCAAGGTAAAATAATCATAACTGATGATCATGATTTTTGTGAGCTTAGGCAATTTCCTGAGATTTCTATTACTATTAGGCCTAAACATTCTCAACTGACTTTCAATACTCATTTGATCTCCTCATTTAAAAACAAAAAACACCCAAAGTTTAGAAAAGTGTGCACCATTTATCTACACCAACATTTCCTTTTATCGCCATGCTTTGGCTGGTCCCTTTTTCCTCTCTTTATTGTTAGTAAATTTAATCCTCATTATTGACACCCTCCTTCCTTTTATTTCTCTTATATTAATATTTACACGTCGACAGTGAAACTAGCTAGGCAATATAAGCCTGAAAGACACTTTAGACCCAGATTATGCTTCCTAAATTAACTAAAAAAGACTTTCCCACCATCACCATTCGCGCCCTCCCTCCCTGCCATTTAATGGCTGACTCTTGCTAGAAGCGAAATAAATGCCTCCCTCCAGACCCCCCCCCCCCTCCCTTTTTCACACACAGTAGTCTCAGTATCAATACAAATTCAAATAAAATGCTAGATCCAGACCTGGAGCTGTAATTGTAATCATATTACATCCAGATCTAGATCAAGATCTTGATTGATGCATCTAGAAAACATGCTACCTTCACTGTCTTTTTGTACATGATGTGTTTGCTTTTTGCTGTTTTTTGTTTTTTTGTGTTGTTTTTTTTTTTTTGTTTTTTTTTTTTCTTTTGTTTTGCTTCCTTTTTTTCTTTGTTTCTTTTCTTTCTTTTCATTAGTCTTTCTTTCTTTTTGTTGTGTATATTTGAAGTTTTGTTTTTTGCTTTTTTGGAGGAACAGCAACCAATGGCGATTATTTGCTAGAGGCTATTTTTAAATAGATCTAGATCTAGATTATATATATATATATAATATAGCCTATAGATTAGATCTAAAATCTCTGTCTTATCTTCATTGGTGCTACAATTCAATAAGACCCATGAACAGAATATCTGGACGTAGAAATCTAGATCTAGATCTATTCTAGATTCTAGATCTATCTAGAATCTAGATCTAGAAGTTTAGTTAGAAATGAAATAATTATTTCATTTAATGGTA
>JBBPDF010597696.1:0-10070 GCA_037974715.1 Lomanotus vermiformis | reverse complement strand
AAAACGCATGGATAGCTGAGGAAAATGGGTTTGAATGGATTTGTGCTGCAATTGTGATATTTACGTGGTTAAAACTTTAAAAAAAAAATCGATATTTCATCGAAGTGGCCGGTTAGACCGAGCGGCCGGTTAGCGGTAGTACGGCTCTAGATCAAGTATCTCTAGATTTAGATTCTAGATTCATTGATTCATTTGCTGCTTGTTGTTATTCTCATCCGGCCGAAGAAATTTTAGAATATAATAAGTTCTCACCCCAACTAATAAATAGTAATAGATCTAGGGCCGTTACACCGTATATCGGCCACCTAAGGCAGGTCTATTACCGGAAGTGGTCAAATTTTTTCTCCTCAAAGACTAGTCAAAGAAGATTGATGATGCTATTTCCCTGGCTGCCAGTGATTGAAACAGAGGAAAGGCTATTTCCCTGGTCGCTGGAGACCGAGGCAGTGGCATATGGCAGGCTATTTCAATTTCCCCAACCGCAGATCCTTGTGACTTCTCTTGCTTTATTATGGGCGCAATATACTAATTGACACTGTAGGATGCACGGACAACCTACTTTATAATGATACTGCAGTATGCTTGGGCAATTAGCATAATTCTTTGGTGCAATGCCATAGCTTATGCCATAGCTTAGTGACGATTTCTTTTTTTTTTTCCCCGTTTTGAGTGTTTTTTTAGCTTTTCTTGATCAGCGTATTGAATAGTATAATGTGTGTGAACCGTTACGTATGAGAACGGTGGTCATTTGACGTAAGTATATATATATGGCAGTCAGTGTGGTTCAGTACAATAATGCCATAGTGACATATCCCATTTGCGTCAATATGAAGGCGCGTTGTGTCGGCCATTCGCAAGGGCCTACCGAAGTAGACCAGACGGTTGCAATAAAGAATGGCGGCTTGCTGATCTCTCTTTTCATGATCAGCAGACTCAGACTCTTTAATTTACTTTTCACTTTATGTGTCTGCTTTATAATAATTATTTATTGATTCACTTATTGTTGTACAAAACGTAGATGGCTGCTCCTCAGACACCTTAGGTGTGGTCTGTTACCTAGATTTGGACGTCGATGAAGAGACATGCTCAGCTGATCAATGATGCAAGACGGCCTTTGCCTTGTCTTAACACGGTGGTTGATCAAAATGAATGACTGTCTACAGATTTACGCAAAACAATGCTCTAGAGTGTTGCTACTAAATGATCACTGTCTGGATGTGGGCAAGGGTGTATTTGAACTTTTTGAAATAGACGGCATGGCTTGTAAACTTAAAAAGTGATTTAAAAACTCAGCAAGATGATCTTCATCCACACATATGATAATCATGTATCAAGATGTATTGTAAACTTCAAGAGATTTGAAAACTCAAGTTAAAGATAATGAAAACCAGACTTCTTAGGCAGCCGCAAGGTCGATATTGCCTGAGTGCCAGCTCCCCCTAAGTGCCTGGTTAGGCGTGTTGTTAAATAAAGTAAACTTCCAAGTGACATGCTTTTATTCAAATGCAACTTTAGTTGCTCTTTCAGAAGATGAATAAATGTGTTCAAAAAGAGAACCTTTTATGTGAATTGTATTTAGATCTGTAATTATAAGGAACTATTAGCTGAAACACATCCTGCTTTGTAAGATCTTACAATTGATTGCTACTGATGATCCAACAGGATGCTGATTTTACAAGTGGAGATCTTTATGATGACGTAATCACAGCTTCATCTACAAGCCGATCTGGAGTTGAGCCTGATCCAGTAAGTTTTTTATCATTATAATGAAAAGGAGCGTGCATATATAATTTGATTGACTTTCCTTGAAATTCAAGGCGATGTTCATTATCTCATCGAGATCCTGTACTGTCATGCCAAAATGAAAAGTTGTATCATCGGGGGAGGGGGTTGGGTTGTTATTTTGTTGATTTTTTGTTTTTTGTTGTTAATTTTGTTTTTGTTTTGTTTTGTTTTTTATGTTTTTGTTCATCATTGAACATCATTGAACATTGTTTGTTTTTGTACAATGCTCTTTTTTTTTCTTTTCTTTTTTTTTAAAGATGCAGAAAAAACCAGAAACACCCTTTTTCTTCATTCTTTTTTATTCTTTTTTCCGTTTCTCTTTTTTATTCTTTCTTTTTTCTTTTTTTTTTTTTTTTGTGTGTGTTTGGGGTTTTGTTTTGTTTTGTTTTGTTTTGTTTTTTTTTTCTTTTTTTTTTTTTTTTTTTTTTTCTTTTTCTTTTTTTTTTTTTTTTTGCCTTTGAACTTTTCAAAAAGCAAGAAAAGAGAAATATGTTTGTCAACTGTGACTCAACTAAAAATGGATGGAAATAAAGCCCTTCTTTTTGTTTCTGCAGTTTACTCAATTTTGGAGTATTCATTGTTGTCGTCTCAAATCAATGTAAATTGTTATTTTAAGAGAAATAAAATGATTCCAATGTAAGTTTAGAGTTACTTTTATAAAGTGTCACCATGCAAATTTCTAAATAAGACTTTCACTTAATTATTCATGTGTGTTTGTGTCGCTGGTATAAAACAAATTCAGGTTTTGAGATGCAATGGCTCTAAACTTACAAAGACTTTCCTAAAATCAGATTTTTTAAAAATCCTTTTGTTTTATTCTTTGTGTAATTTGCAAGGTCTGAATTTTACTTGTTGAAAGGATTTTTCTCATGACTACAAATCTGACATTGTTTTTAAACTCCCTTCGGTACAAGATAAAATTTTGCTCCATACCAGCTATGTATGCTTTTTTTTTTTTAATGTCGCCTAACTTGTCTTTATTTTGTTTCAGAACTGCCTACAAACAATTTTTAATGCTTCTCTCATTACTTTATTGCAGCCACTGGATCGTGGCTCAAGTGCCAAACCACCTTCCAGGTCAAACAGCACTTCCATGGCATCGGCAGTTCCACATACTGGCAAAAAGCAGATGCTTTACATTGGCAATTTGACCTGGGTAAGTAATGTCTGTATTATATTACAGCTTAAATTGTACTATATTACAGTATTATTAAGCTTAAATTTGGTGCTTATGTCAATTCATAACAGCTAGTTGTTATCTTATATTAAAGTTATTGATATGTACACAGTTACTTGGGTTGGTGTTTATAGTGTAGAGTATGAGAGATAGAACACATCCTAGGGGAGCCATGGTGGTTGTAAACAAAATGTTTGATTTTTTTTTTATTGAGGTTAACATACTGCAATCTGGAGGTGAGAAATTCTAATATCGATTTACTCAGCAATGTATCTGATTTTATACATACATATGATACAAGTTGATTTGACCTCTTATCGTGTGGCACACTAGTTTGCTGTGAGATGCTACAATTGGCTCCATACTCTACAATGCTTCTGTGATTCACATTAGCAGGGGCGAAAGTTCAAAGGTCAATTCAACACGGCCCAACACTGCAAGTAATAACATGTGCTTGGCTTTAGTATAGTACTTTCTCCTCACTCATTGAAGAACCATAGTTTATGTAAGAGGGAGGCTCATGAGTCAAGGCCAGTGTTGATGGGACGAAGTGAGAGTATAGGAGAGAATTACAATACAGGGCATAGCAATATTCTGGGTTATATTGTCTATCACTCAATGGTTCGTGTTTTTTTTTGTCATGCTTTTGTATCCTCTTCCTAAAAAATGAATGCACCTTTGATATTTGGCATGTTGGTAGTTGATATGTTGTGGCCAATGTATTACTTTTAGGATATATTTGATAGTTTCTAAAATGCAAGGTATTGACCAATTTATGTTTCAGAAATTGTGAAAAAATATCTTGTTTCTACTAATTATTTGCACATTATTTTTTTTCAAAAACTTAAGAGAATATCCCAAAACCAGTACATAATGCAGTTGATGTTTGGTATTACTTCAGTTTGTAAAATATGAGATCAAAACATTGGAAAGAAAAACAAAATAGCATATGCATTTTGAAAATGCATAAAAATTCAGCTTGGAATCCAAGATGATGTGATTGATCTACCAATTTGTTATACTTTTATTCTTATTTAGGATACATTTTGTTTATATTGTATGGTGTGTAAAGAAAATGCCCCCAAAGACCTGCTCCTCCTCATATGTTCAAAATATATTATATATCTTCATGAATAATCAGTGGAGTTCGATCATGCTATATGATCACTTCATTCATTACTAGTCTCAGAAGACATGATAAAAGAAGAAAGCAATCTTACATTTGTTTTCCAGTGGACGACAGACCAAGATTTGACAGATGCCTTGAGCTCTGTCGGGGTTTCTGACTTGATGGAAATAAAGTTTTATGAAAATAGGGCTAATGGACAATCAAAAGGGTGAGTTTCCGTGATTTCTCTTGAAAATATCAATTTTCAATTGCATGGTATGGGCTAAATGATGCTAATGATGTCTTAAGAGTACTGTAGTGAGTTGTGTAAAAATGTTTTCTTATACTTGTACTGATGATTTAACTTTGAAAAAATATCCATGTTCAACAAGGCAGTATGTTCACTGGCAGCCATATGGCCACTGGTCCACTCTTCCATGGATGAAAGTCTTTAAGAAAGATATAAAGGGAGAGGGGGATAAGCCAGAAATTTTCCTCTCATTATAGTTCACTATGCACATGTTCCAATCTCTTTATGTGCAATATACCACTCATATTCAGAGTGACCAAATATTGAAATACTTCTCTATCATCTGGCTTTTAGAATTTTATATCTCGCCTATATATCAATTATGCTCAAGGAGACTGCTGGTAGTCATAAGAAGTGAGTTGCACAATGTTTATGCATAAGACAAAAAAATTTAGATCAAAACACAAGATTTAGTGTTAAGAATGCTATCCTCAGCGATCCGAATTTGTGTCACTGTCCTGGGTTGAATTCTTCCCTCTGTAATGGTAAATATTTTATATGGGGCCTGTTTAAATTGTCTGGATCTAGTGTGTTAGATCTAATTCTTTGTCTTATATTTCAGCCTTCCTCATACTTGTGTCTATAAATGCTTATATTTATGCATAGTAGCATGTAAGTACCAAAGTGACATACAACATCGTCAGGTTAAACTGTCAGTTCTGTTGCATGTGTATTCTAACTCATGCTGTTGAAAAGTTAATGTTATCCATTTCAAGGTGTTTCAGATGTTTAGTGTTTATCTTATAGTCAAGCTCCTTGCCCTATAAAAAAAAAAAATCCCAGAACAAAACAAAATGAAACATTATTTTACTGAACTATTTTTCCTTTCTATAGGTTTGCTTTGATTATTGTTGGATCTGAACAGTCATCTCGGACAATCTTTGATCGATTGCCTCGGAAGGAGCTGCATGGCCAGGTACCCCAGGTGTCACATTTCACAAAACAGGCCCTTAATCAGTTTGAGGCTCAGGCTAGGAAATCGGGTGGTGGAGGTCCAGGCGAAAGTGGTGATCGCAGAGATGATCGTCCCCCTCCTCCTGGACGTGATGCTCCCAATGGGAACTTTAGAAATGGTAAGTTGGATCAGTTCTGCTTTTAGATGTTTTTTCTATGTAAATGCCCTTGAGCTCTTCAAATTTTATGTCACCTTTTGAAGAGATTTTCTTCAAGAACATAACGCTCATGATATTTGTTTTGTAGTTGACTCTGTCCACTGCTATCCTTGCTGCTGTTATTTCATCTGCACCCAGGTCTCTTCCATTGTCAAAGCATAAACTTCGTTTCTTTCTACCTATACTTCATTAATACATCTATAAGGTATTTTGTCTTCAAACATCTTTCTTTCTAGGGTTAGATACCTTTTAATAAGCCCAAAGTATAATGTTAATTCATTAAATTTATTAAGAGTATACTTTTTGACAGTAACCTGTCTCTGTTGATTGCTTTTATTGTAGCTTTGTATTCTTCAATGTCGAGAAGAAAACATTGAGAGGTTTGTGTTATTGTCAAATTTAGATAAACGTGGACCTCCGTCCGGTGTTCCTGGAGGACCTCCATCAGGCATTGGATTCCCTCCTCCCCACATGGGCGGTCCTCCTCCTGTTCGTGGTCCAGGTGGACCTTTGCCACCAGTGACCGGACCTCCTCCCCGTGGTGGTCCCCCAATGAACTTTGTTCGTAAGTACTTCTTTTAAATGTATTTAATACAAATAAAATTCAAAATGCAGCAGTAACTTCCTCTGGATTTAAAAGCTTACTAAGGTTATACATAGAACATAGTGATAAAGACAGAATTGTGAGTAGAATATCATCAAGATTCCTTATTTGGCCTTCATTTTAATTCCATTAATGAGTTGTTTTTATTTCTTGTTATGATATAATGACTTACATCAAAGAAAAGTAGATGTTAGTCATTTACCTTTAGTCTACCAAGTGGTAAATATGAGCTAAAAGCTCAGTGTTCAAGCAACTTATGCTGACTATTGCATTGTCTAAGTAATGGTTGCAAAAGCAGTGCTTTTTCAAATGATTTGAAAGGGAAAGAAGTTTCACTCTTTATCTTCACACATTTCTGCCGAATTAAATCATAGATCTATATATTTGTTAACCACACTGAACTCTTCTTTGCTTCTCAAAGCTTTTCTAATTGCTGTCATAAATGTCAGACACTTCACTATATCGAACACTGTCTAATTTTATAATTTTGCATGTTTTGATGGCTATATTTATATATTCAATAGATTTTGCATGTTGTGCTGAATAGTGAGGTTCAAGGTTCTTGTTTTTGTTTGCAATGTCTTGTCCTTTTTTTTTTCTTTTTTTCTTTTTTTTTTTTTTTTTTTTTTTTTTTTTTTTTTTTTTTATGTTTGTGTCATGTCTAAACATTTGTATGCTGATAAGGAGTTATTCCTTTTTACAGAACTGGTCCGTGCTTGCACAGACTATTTATCCACAGCTCCCCCTGGCACCTTGCCTCCAGTCTCAGGACCACCGCCCGGCATGCCTCCTGGTCCACCAAGACCTGGTCAGTCAGGGCCTTCTGGCCCTCCTCCCCGTGTAGAGGTAAGTTGAATTACAATTGAAATTTTAAAACATGCACAAACATCATCTAAAGGAAACTTTTTTATAAGGGGGGGGGGGGGTTCTTTCTATCATGATGTTTTATTGTTCTCCAATCTTATAGCACAGTTTTGTTTAATTAGTTTCAAGTCTCCATGACTAATTCAGTTATGGTCTTTTCTTTCTTTTTTTTTTCTTTACAGCCTCCACGTTTAGGTTTTCCACCACCTAATGTCAGAGGACCTCCACCTCCAATAGATCCAAGGGGACCTCCACCAGTAAGACCAGATTGGGAAAGACCTCCGGGTAAATATGGCAGTCACTTTATAAGATTTATTTTTACTGGTATAACCTTTTAAAATTGTAATCCTATGCAAGGCAATCATATTTGTTTTTGGTTTTTCAAAAGAGGGTTGTTTTATTTAGTTTTTTGTGTAGAGGGAGGTTGGGAAGGGGGGGGGGGGGTTAAAGCATGAAAATACACTTTCATTTTTATTTATTATGGACACATAAGGGTGTCTGTTTAATGAGTGATTATGTCAACAGAGCAGTGCTTATGACATCTTACACTAAGACACTCACGTTACATATATCTGATATAAGATTCTGTTCAGTCATACCTCAGTTCCTGTTGTTTAGAATAGAAATCTTTTGCATAATAAAAAAAAAAAAAATTCCCTTCTTTCTATTATTTCACCCCTAAGAGGATTTTTCCTGTTATGTCTTGGACAGATCACAATGACATAATGTTTCATTTTTCTCCTTTTCTGCAGTGCGAGGCTCTGTTCCAGGTGGACCACCACCTCCGAAGGATTTCCTTCGTGGTCCACCCCCTGGATTAGGTAGGTGGCATATGTCACAGATTGAAATCTGTTTTTAGGTCTAAAGATATCATCATGGGATCCACATTATGTTTATCTTTGTTTGGCTGTCTAAAATATTGCCATTTTTTTCCCTTTAAAGTCCTTAAAGTTACTATAGATTGTGGGGAAAACCTAACCATAGATCGTGGAGAAAACCTAACAAATCACATTTTCTGTCTTTGGTTATTAACTTGCTTTGAAAATAGATATCTGGTGTTTCAGAAGAATTTAAAAAAAAAAAAAAAGACAACTGAAAAATACAACCCAAAAACCAAACAATAAAACCTACCAAGACTTTGCAATTCAGCATTTTTTTACTCAAGCAATTTTTGGTCAAGATGCGAAATTCATGAAAGGAATGTAGAAGGTGTAGTTAAAGCAATAACACATTCATAGAAGTATCATTCAGAATCATGGAAAGCTGGGAACAAATTTCTTGAGAAGAGCGTTGGAAAGAGATTGTAACAAGTAATGCAGCAGGAATGAGGCCTTATTGATCATTTGAATCATACAGATTTAATGGGAATCATACAGGGTGTTTTTGCTTTTTGTTGTTTTTTGGGTGGACCCATCCAATATATCAGGTATAAGTGTTAAAGACTGTAGAATTTTAAAGATAAAGCACTCAAAAAATTCATTTGGATCTTGTCCGGTTGAATTCCATTGTATTACGTTTAATTGATTTCCCTTTTGGGATGTAATACCATAAAGGGTTTTCAATACTTACTCAGAAAATTTATAAAATCATTTTATTTCCATGGTTTCACCTTAACATTTGCACCACTTATACTTCTCGTCTTTAAACATCTTGAGCTTTGTGAATAATTTGACGTATTGAATAGTTAAAAACAATGTTGATTTGTGCTTGCCAAGATAAAACGGTTATAAACAACATTTTTGATGAAGTAGCTCTTTTCATTGATAGTGACACTGTAATGTCCTTTGAAATGAAGAATTGTTAGATTCAAGACTGTGTTTTCTTTGAATTGAAGAATTGTCAGATTCTTGTCAGATATTGTCAGATTCTTGTCAGACCATAGTTTTAGGAGCAAGATTAGGAGCAAAAACCTTGAGTATTTACTGATTAGATCTCTATTTAAGATTTAGCATTTAGAGTTTAAACTTGTATCATGTAAATACAGTTTCTTTCATTGTCATTTTTATTATGCTGGTTTTAACCAGATTGAGATAAAGATAGATAAAATCTATTAGTGAATTAATCATTCTGATACTTTTTATCAGATGACAGAGATGTAGTGATTATCTAGGTAAAGTGAAACTGTAGTTTTATTATCAGGGGATAAATATTAATACAATTTTACTCAAATTAAAAATAGCTCACAAAAATTCTTTCTATAATTGACATTTATAGAAAGTGAAGAAAGCTACATTTTTTTTCTCTTTCATGCACAGTATATGAAAAGATAAAACCTGTGAAGATATTCATATTTGTTCTTTCTTTGTGAGCTAGTGTAAAATCTATTATCTCCACTCAATATGTTATATATATTTTTTGCAGCTTTCCCACCTGGTGGACCTCCGCCTCCACAACCGGTACCACCTCCTGGAGTGAGGCCACCACCAATGCCTAATGCAGGTGAGAACAACGGCGAACGATCAAACTTTCAAAATCTTCTGTGGGCATAGAAGATTAAAAATATAACAGAAAAAGAGACTGGAAGATATTTAGGGAAAGCTTTTTGGTAAAAACACAGAACTGATACTCTTAACACAGAGCTGCCAAAGGATGGCTTGTCCCGCCATCCCTCTCATCGTTGGCTTGTCCCACCAAGCATGAATTTGTGCGTGTCCGTTTTTTCTGTGAAGAATCACTTCATGATAATTATTTCTCTCCTTGCCATCTATGATTATTTAAAGAATACATAATAGGTAGACTGCAATAAGTCAATTGTAACTACAATTATTATTTAAAATTTTACGCACATGAACATCTGTTATACTTACACCCACCACTGCATTATAGTATAACCTAGGTAAATCCCTGGCTTAATTACCAACATCACTTGAAAGGTGATGGGGTGAGAGAAGGAGAGTAGGCCTAGCGTTCCGTACATCAAAGCCCACTGGCTTGCAACAAAGTTCATGGTCCTCTCTTTATTTGAGGCGAGCATGGGAGCAGGAGATAGTATGGTGATGGGTGTAAGCATACGGTCGCGAGGTGAGAGGGCAACGTCCTCTATTGGCTTTCCTTTTTTTTTTTTTTTTTTTCCCTTTTTTTTTTTCTTTTTTAATAGGGGGGGGGGGGGG
>JBBPDF010596591.1:0-10076 GCA_037974715.1 Lomanotus vermiformis | reverse complement strand
TATGTTCATTTGGTTTAAAAGGAAACAAGCAAAAGCTGCTATTCGTTAGAGACTGAAAGAAACTCGTTTTAAATTTAAATAGAGTAAGAATAGAGCCAATTGTGAAAACCAGTAGCCTACTACTAGTACACGTAGTACGTGTAATGAAGTACCGTAGTACATACATGTATAGGTGTAGTAATGAGGTAATGTCAGATTTTCTGGGAAATCCATGAAGCAACTTAAGACTTGATTTCAGTTTCAGAGGTGGTTAGGTTTATTAATTATATATTAAATATATTATTAATTAGTGTATTACTAATACACAAACGCAATTCCAATGTATTTCGCGTTGTCAGCGTATATTGGATAGATCTATCAGTATAGAGCTGAAAGAAAACGCTTCCGAATGAAACCCCTTTCTTTACATTTACTGCGGTGGATCGACAAAGCCTTATAGAATCAAGTCTAGAATATTGTATTATATAGGCCTACATTATTATCTCATGGATAATCATAAAGCATGTCAAAGATTCACTGGTCCGCTTTCATGAATGGATTTCTAATGGGTAATCGATAAGGGCATGTTACATGCAGTCTAAAGTATCAAGCATCGTATCGACTACACAAAGGAACATCTAAAAAGATGTCAGGCCATATCCATTAAATGATTTTTATACTTTTTAAAGTGCTGTTATATTTCCATAAATAACTTTATTCCATTCCATTAGCGCTGTACGCGTTTTAGAGAGAAACAGATAAGTATCATTTGATACAATTGATATTTTTACTAGATCTAGAATCTAGAAAAACAAAAGTGGTATTCGATATTATTTAGATCTTCAATGGTCAACTTATTTTGATTCAGTAACAGGAAGTAGGACAAGTTCATGCGCAAGTTGAATGATATCCGGGTATGTGTTGAAAGAAGTTAGTATTTTTTTTCCAACATGGCTGCCCCGAATGAGGGTGGGGGCAAAGAAGACATCAAAACACACTTCGTAACTCGAGAAGGAGTTTACAAACTGATGCCCCAATCCGAGTATTCAAAACCTAGCAGAGTTGGTTTCAATGGACAAGTAAATACACCTGTAAAGGTCTCATTTGTGGATGTAAATGATGGAACACTCTCACCTGAGCGGTTATGTTTCAACGTTGGCAGGGAGCTGTACGTGTATGTTTACAAGGATGTCCGAAAGGTAAAGCGAGAGGGTTTGCAATGTATTGACTGGTATGATTTTTTTTTAAGCCATTAGAAGCTGAATTTCGAGTTGAGTAAAGGGCAGGACCCACCTGAAATCAATTCACAATGCATCCATCTATTTATCTGCACTTTTCATTCTTCACGTGTGTCCAAAACCAAGAAAACACTCGTCCACTTATTTTTGTGTAGAATCTGAGTAGATCTGTATTTGTCTTTTCCACCACCAATTATTTATTCAGACTAGATTAGACCAAGTACTTAATTATTCACAATTGATATCAAAACAAAACATTTCATACTAGAAATTGTAGAGAGTATTATTCTGTGCAGAGCAAACAAAATTAGGCCTAATCTAGATTTACTTTTGATTTGTCTCTAGATAAATTATAAATAATAAGAGGTCTTAGATATGGATCTAGAAGATTTATCTATCTAGATTAGAATGAGTCTAGTATACAAAAACTTGGGAAATTTGCAGATGTTGATAAATTAAGGACTGGATGCCATATTTAAATTTATAGTCATGTTACTGTTCAAAGCATCCAGACTCCTGTAGACCGTAGAAGGGTGGCTTCCCACTTCATCACAGCAAATTTTTGTTACAACACACATTGATCAATAAATGGATCTGTCAATCTGTTTCTAATTTTGTTGTTGTTGCTTTTTTAATAATTTGTCTAAAAAAATGTAAATATATATGTGTTGTCATATACAACAATCTTTGTAAACAGTTTCCTCTATTTTATTCCTGTACATAGATAGCTAAAATGGGCGTGGCAGCGCATAAACACATGAAGATAACCGGCGCTTCTTCATTGTTTTCCCACCTGCCTAGATATAGATATTATATATAGAAAATCCTTATATATATATGTTTTAAAATTCATTCATATACCTTTCACAATTAGCATACTCCAGGATTATTATTTTTTATTTCTTCAAATTGCAAAAAAAAAAAAAATTTATTAGACAAAAGTAAAATTCTATCTCATTTATTATAGACTAGGCTTAGATCTAAAATTTGTGTGGCAGTCTGGGAAAAGGGTGTAATTGACTCAATTTTGACTTTACAAGGTTTTATTGTTTTTAAGAACTTGAAAATGTGCTGATTATTATGCTTTTTGAATTTTTGAGCTTTCTTTTATAGTTCTTTTATGTAAATTAATTTTTAAGGCACCCTACACATCAGATGTACGAAACAGAGAAAAACGCCTTCAAAGTTAGAGCACAGAACTAGGTCTCGACTTACACACTACACTAGAGTTGAGATCTAATAAAGTGTATTAGATCCGGTTCCAGATCTCAGTCGATGTGCGAAAGACTATTCATTGCAAATTGCTATAGATCTATCAAACATCTAAACATTGAACTTGATTACAGGACAACTAGATCTAGATTAGGCACTATATCTAATAGATCTACTGTCTAACTCTAACGTATCAACAAGATTTACTGCTACAGCTACTTTCGAACTTTGGTAGATGTCTACTCGAAGTGCTCGGTCTAGGCTTACAAATAAATTGTAGATCTAGTCGGTTGGTTGATCAGTTTACATTGACAACCGACCGTGGACGAAGGAAGGACGGGGATTTCCCATTTCTTTTACTTTTTATAATGAAGAATTGTTATGGTCGAAATGCTCTACATACATTGTCTTATAATATTTCTTAGTTCGTAGTTGTTATTCGATAACAAGAAAGTCACAAGAAACAGGAGCCCTAGCAGTGGATTCATAATCGTGTTGCTCGTAAAGTGACAGATTTAGAATTTGATCAAGTGTCATTAACCGTCAAATTGTAAATAAAGTAGATTTCTGTTTTGTTTGATATTCTCATGGATGAAAATAATTATAGATTTAAAAGCAGTCGAAATCTGGACTTGAAAAAGGGCGGTGGGGGTGGGGGGGGGGGAGAATCACTTTTTTTGTAAAACTTACTATATTTTACTCCTTATCAATAAGATGTCTATACCTAAGTAGAATTTAATATATCAAATTAGCATATTGATCACAAGGTTGCCATGGAAACAACTGTTATCTTGGGTTTCACCACCAACATTTTTGAAGTATTTTTCCAAATGCAACAGCTTTTTTTATTTTTCAATACAGTGGTGTCCACTGTCCACCAAACATATCTCCTTATAGCATCCTTCTCTGCTTTTAGTTTCCCCCTTTTTCAAGGATTTCAAATCTTCCTGTAAAAATTTACCCCTCTTATCATCCAGCTCACCATTTAATAACATCCCTTTTTTGTCATTGTTTTTTTTTTTTTTTTTTGGTTTTTTTCCGCTTGCTCAATAAACTCATAGAAGCCTTCAACTAATTTTACAAAAATACATCAAAAGCTTGCGGCCCACTTCAAATTGTACCTCAGACAGGTAATGTAGCCCTAAACAAAGGGAAGAATTACTGACTATCTCATACCATCACACTGGAAGGTAAAAAAAAAGCAGACTCAATGCCAGGTGAGCAGTGAAGATCAGACATAAAGGTGTCACTAACTGAATGACGCAAGATTTCTCATCTTTTCATAGAGCTATAACCATTGATAAGCTTAAAAATTCTGTTGGGGGCAACTAGTAAGGACAATGGGCAAATGCATCTGCTGACAGTTGCACTAAATCAAACTGAATGACTGTACTTCATGTCAGATTGTAGGGCTATGATCATTGGTATACTAAAACTCTACTAGCTAGTAAACATTTGACAGGCAAGGGTGAATGCATATTGTCTATTGACAGTGACAATAGCTCCACCTTCAGCAAGAATGCTGCCCCTGGCTTAACATCTTCATCCAGCTAACACTCCCCTTTAATGATCCCCCATGGATGGGGATGTTAAGCCAGAGACCATTTTATTTCAAACTCATATTTTGTAAACTTAACCAAGAGAAAAATCACTCTCTGTTGATTTTGGGATGTTTTCCTAGGTGTAATTATGAAACTGGAGGCCAAAGAGCACCAGCTTTTTCATCCATTTTATAGCACTATGTTCTTTGCGATTTTAACATTTTACACCTTGCTGCGGTGGAAAATTTCATACGACGTAGATATAGACTATGCATAAGACTGATGAAACTTTTAAAATTATAGAAGGATTAAATTTGAAAATATTAAATACCCAAAAATGATACTTCAACCAAAAGTGGACCAAAGCAGGATGTATCACTTAATACTGATCAAGTATCTACAATAAGAAAAGTTTTTGATTTTACAAGTCACTGTAATTGCACCTCCCTAGTACATGAAAGTTGGGAGCAACCCTAAGCATACGATTGAGTGAATTTGTCCATGGGTGTATGACTGGTTTTACAGGGATTTGAGCGGATGGGGTGTGGTGGTGGTTTGGTTTTCTTTGCTATTTGTTGTTGTTTTTTTCGTTTTGTTTTGTTTGTTTTTTTTTAACCCAACTCATTTGGTTTCTTGGAGGGTAGCATTTCCTGATTTTCCACATTTGTTGATATCATAAACATATGACAGGGTTAATTGAATTCCTCTGAAAATTTTGTTGTTGTTGTATTTTTATTTATTTGTATACTTATTATTGTTAACAGATCATTACACACTTCATGATCATTTAAAAAAAAAATGCATATAACATAGATATATCTAATCTCGATCTAGGTTTAAAATTGCAAATTCTATTGTGTTGAAATCGAAGTGAGATGAGCAAGAAATCTAATCAAGGGAGAAAGTCCTAAAATGGCTGAGTCACAGGTAGTGAAAGAATATATATATATATAGGAAAAGAAAAATTAATGTATACAAGTTCTGGATCATTGTTGACACTCAAACCACCCAGAATGATTAGATAGCGGCATTCTAAAAAGGCTGTAGTCTCCGCCAAAAATTTAACTTATTTAAAAAAATTATATTATATAATATGTATCTTGTATGTATGATTGTATGTTATAATTTTTATGATTGTGCTGTCCTTGAATGACTTACTGATTAATAAACTTTTCGCGTCCGAATGGTCAGAAGAGGACACCTCAGCAACCTTCACAATCTTTGTTGTCATGGCCCTCCAGCGCTCTCGATCTTGTGCTCGCAATCTTGGGTAATTTAAATCGCTCTTCGGCTTTAGAAATACATTGAAGTTGTAATAGGACAGCTCTTTGTTTAGTCTATTGGTAGTGTTGTTAATGGTCTTCCTTTGAATTGATTGCTAAATTTTGTGAAATATAGTTCCATGGATTTGTTCGCCGGTATATCTTGGTGTTGTCCTAGCATGTGTCTGAAGTTTCCAGCGGCTTTCAACTATGAATGTGGAAATGGCCTTTTTATTATATTTTTTGTAGAGGGACGAGTTTGAAATTTTGACTGGTTAGTAGATGTTGAGCACTTTTCTGAGCTGTTTCCTATGAACGGCATCTAACTTTTTCAATTCTGTCTGGGTAAGGGCCTATGTCCCGCAGTTGTACGGAAGGATCGATTTTACAAGTGCTCTGTACAATTTTATTTTGGTGTTTCTTTTTATTTAATCTTTCCTATCTTCAGTTTGTTCAAGGCAACATTGGACAGCTGTTTTTGTCTTTCAATATCTTCAACATCCTTGATTAGGGATCCAACTTTTTTTGTGCTTGAATGTAAGATTGAAAATTACTTTAAATTCTAGGTTTTTCATTTGTACTCCTAGAGTATTTAACAGTAAAGAAATTTGTTTTATATTTTGTAAACAAAAGAAGAAACATGAAGTGCTAAACTTTGTAATGTGTTATTTGTAAAAATGTATGCCATTTATAGTGATATATATATATATGTATAAATATATATATGTTACATTTTTATTTGATTTTTCAGGCTGCAGATCTGTCAAAACCAATTGATAAGCGGATCTACAAAGGCACGTTACCCACCTGCCATGATTTCAATCAGCATTTTTTTAACCCAGACAGTGTTCTCCTTTTAATTGGGTTCACTGCAGGTCAAGTGCAATTAATAGACCCTATTAAAAAGGAAATCAGCAAGCTTTACAATGAAGAGGTAAGAGAATGAATGCTGAAGACGTGAAGGAAGTCACATTAAAAATGCCTGTATTCATCCAAATTATCAAGATGTTTATTTTGTTTAAGACCTTTGCTTATATTTATAGCATTTGAATGTGAGTTGAAACGTAATATTGTTTTCTATCCATTTCTTTATAAAAAATATTGTTAACCCAGTCAGAATATTCAACTCTAAGCATAACTTTTCAAGTGCAATTTTTGCGATTGATACTTTATCATATTTATGATGTCACACTGGCTACAAATTCCATATAAACCTCTGTATGACTACTACATGTACTGTCAAAATTAGCACATGAGTAAGGGAGTTAATATTCAGCAAGATTCCAGTCTTTCCAAGCTTATTGTTTCAGCCATCCCATGTTTGACTTCTTAAAAGAGTATGTATTTAGGCTTTACCAAGTTATAAGGGAGATATAAAGTCTCTTTATTTACTAAATTGGGTGCTAGTTATATCAGTGCCAAAAGACAGTTGAAAGAATCTCTTTTGCTGCATTAAATGCCTGTTGCTTTCTTTGTCTTTATGTTTGATATTTATTAACCTGCATGCTTAGATCCTTACATTGTTGACACTTGAAATCTCAATCAGTAAACCAACCTTTTAAAACAAATTTCACCAAGCAATGGTTCTGTGCTTTGATACCACAAACTAAACAATTTAACTTTTCCCCTTAAAGGTAAGTGTGTTAATTTTTTTTTTTGGTGTAAATTGTACTTGTTTTTTTGTCATATTTTTTTGTTTGTTTGTTTTGTTTTTTGTTTTTCTTTTTTTTTTTAAAGATCGCTCATAATTTCAAGAACGGATGTTTAATTTTTTTTAAAGGGCATATTGAATTTTTAATCTACTCTCCCGAAATTTTCCCACTTATCAGTAGAGCAAGTCTGAAATTGAAAACATATATGATAAAATTGCAATAAGGTTGTCTCTTTTTCTTTCCATTCCAGAGACTCATAGATAAAACAAAAGTAACCTGCATTAAATGGATACCAGGCTCTCCAAACCAATTTTTAGTTTCTCATGGCTCTGGACAAATGTATGTTTATAATGAAGAGTTGCCGTGTTGTCAAACCCCTCCAAACTATCAACCGTTCAAACAAGGCGATGGTTTTGCTGTTTACACCTGTAAGACTAAAAGCACACGAAATCCTTTGTATAGGTGGATAGTAGGGCAGGGAGCCATCAACGAGTTTGCCTTTTCTCCATGTGCCAGGTATCTTGCAGTTGTTGGGCAAGATGGACATTTACGTGTTTTCCTTTTCAGCACAATGGAATTAATAGGAACAATGAAAAGTTATTTCGGTGGATTGTTATGTGTTTGTTGGTCTCCAGATGGGAAATACTTAGTGACTGGTGGGGAGGATGATTTAGTAACTGTATGGTCATTTCATGAAAAGCGTGTGATCTGTAGGGGACAGGGGCATAAATCATGGGTGAATATGGTGGCATTTGACCCTTATACTTCTGTTTTTAATGAAGAAAATGGAGAAGAAACGATTGGGCAAGATGGTGAAGTGTTTCATTCACAGACAGTAGTAAGTGAGGGAAGCAATCACATAGGAAATAGGAGTAGGACAGAATCTACGAGTAGTGCTCAAACTAGTGGTATTGTCCCTTCTCAACATCACAATGGACGACATTCGTTGATTGGTAACCACACCTCCACATCTTCTGTGGTAGCTTCAAGTACAAATTTAAATTGTATATCTTATCGGTTTGGATCAGTGGGGCAAGACACAGAATTGTGCTTGTGGGACTTAACAGAGGATGTTTTGAACCAGCCGTATGGCAAATCTCGGACTAGTAGTGTGGGTCTTTTGAGCTTCAACTCTTCATCATCTTCGCTACCACGCTCCAACAGCCTACCAAATTCCCAAAAGGTCAATTCGGTCAACCCTGGCCTAAGCAATGATATCTCTGCAAATGCCTGTGCCGCTGATGGTCATGCACATTCTATTCAAAATGCTGTGATGAATGCTAACTCTAAGTTTGCTACCCTTTCTGTAGCAGACCGCAAAGAGTCAAGTGATAAGAAAGAACACAAGAGAAATTTTAGCTTAGCCGCACGCAACAATGACAAAACATCTGTGACAAAAGCAAATAGTGTACGACCAGTTGACAGTGCCATGAAACTCTACGGTACTCAGGCATGTCCTCGCCTAGATCAAGTGCCAGTATTGGAGCCATTGGTGTGTAAGAAAGTTTCTCAGGAAAGACTTACTTCTGTAGCATTCCGCAATGAGTGCATCGTGACAGCTTGCCAGGAAGGAATTGTTTTGACTTGGGCAAGGCCTGGCAGTGTGGTAAGTTTTGAAAGATTTGCTGACTTATCATTGTGCTTTTATGGTTGTTGTCACCACCTAATAACCCACCCCTGGGGTAACAAAGAAAACAGGTTATTAGACAGAGTGGGTTATTAGATGTACAAGCAAGGGGAGTAACAAAGTATGTATGCACATTATGTATTACGTAATCGACTGTAACTTACATGAAGAATAATCAGTGACCATCCTTTGTGTAGAGTGTCTAGTGATAAACTAAATGATGACTGGCTGGAAAAATGGTCAATCAATGGTCTACAGTGACAAGTCACCTATGGATGTTCCTCTTTGTCCCTCCCACTTGTTAGTCGGTTGGGCCTTCTGTGACATAATCTTTCATAATGCAGTGGTTTGAGAATGCTGAGGCTCCACTCAATGTTGCTCAATGACCAGACTATCAGCCCATGCTATGCAGGAGAGGGTGGCATTACTCTTATGTTCTGTAAAGCCGGGCGGGGCATGTGCAGTGGTTTGGTTAGCCAGATGACCAAGGTGTGATTTTTATTCTATTGTGAGGCAATTGATTGGATGTCTGGTCTTTTAAAAGTTTTGACATTGATATGCAAATGACTTGTACCAAGGTTTATGAACGGGACGGCTGTATTGTGTTAAAAAATTCTATCTCATCATTGTTTGTTTATTATGGGCTCAGTGAAAAATAGGGGGTTATAAGACAAAGGTCTGATCTGAGAGTGGGTTATTAGAGGGGAATTTTAAATAGAAGAAAAAACAGTTACACTGAAACAGTGGGTTATTAAGCGATGTGAGCTAAATGGCGGCGGGTTATTAGACGATGGCCTTCTGTCAGTAGGTGGGTTATTACATGATGACTATTGTACTAGGTAATCGTGCAGTTTTTTCTCTCCAAATATCTGAAAGCCTACTGTTTTCTTTGTTAGTAACAACGCTTGTTATTTCTGTTATTTACGCTGCTCACAAATTATTTTTTTTAGATTAGAATTATCTGTGATGTTTTATTTATAATTTATTTGTAATAATGGCAAGCATTAGTCAATTTAATACTGACATACAACTGTGAGATATGATATCATGTGAGATATCTCTGAGATATACGAAACTGATAATCTGGAAGCTTTCCATAGAAAGCAATTGAGGAGAGTTTTGAATAACTAATAGCTAGTTAAGATATCTAATGAATAGCTGTATAGAAATTGCAACATAGAGAAGCTTTTGCCTATTTTCATTATGGAAAACAGATGATACCTTTTTGGGCATAGTATATGCTAAGGAGAAACATAGAAATACAGCTTAAAAGCAGTGGATCTGTACAGTCGATGCTGCCGATAAGCACAGTGCTTGGGAGGAGGCATTTTCATGGGAAAAAATTACTAAAATATTAAATTTCAATTCAAAGGGGAAGTCCATTTTTGTATCAGAACTACTTATTTTACTAAATCAAAATTCCTGTCACTTTGTCTTCATGAAACATTTGTGGATTTTAATTCAAGGGCAGAAGATAATTTAAAATTCTACTGGGGCAGAAATAGGCTTAGAGCTAACAGTGGGAAGTTTTTTTTAAATTCATTTCATTTTCTTTTTGCTTGATT
>JBBPDF010595486.1:0-10077 GCA_037974715.1 Lomanotus vermiformis | reverse complement strand
TATCTATTGTTTTGGCTGTGGTTATTTTTAGACCAACTTTTTGTGCATTTCGTGACACTTCCTGTGATATATTTTTCATGTTTGTAAATCTATGGGACAGTAGGACAATGTCATCTGTAAAGTCCAGATCTTAAAGTGTTTCAGAAAATGTCCATCTGATTCCTGCCTTTTCTTTTTGTACCTTTTCTTTCATCAGCCAATCAATGGCCAGGAGGAACAAAAAACGACGACAATATACAGCCCTGTTTGACTCCTGTATCTATCATAAAGGCATTTGATATTTCTTGTCTGCATATAACTTTTGCGTTAAAGTTGTGATACAACATTTTGACAACATTTACAATTTTTGATGGTATCCCATAGTGCCTTATGATATTCCATAAAGCTGGTCAGTGCAGACTGTCCAAAGCCTTTTCAAAATTAATAAAGTTGGCATATAGGGTGGCATTCCATTCATGCATCATGCATCACAAGACATAAATTAACAAAAATAGCTTGTTGGGTTTACTCAATGTGTATATTATGTTCAGCACAAAACTGTAACAAATTATTGATCAGGAAAGCAAAGTCTGAAAAATATAAATCTGATTGCCATTGCAATTAATCCTTAACAATTCTTTTCACTTGTTAATGATCTGATATTGATATGAAAATAATGGGTTTTCCTAAGAAAAATTTTTAATTTCATTAATAAAACTGTAAAAAATCAGTAGGGCTTTCATAATCGAAACAAATGCTTATAGAGGCGAATACACTCTTATGTTCCACGGAAGTGATGTGTGTGTAGATGGAAAATGTTATAAGATCATGTAAAAACAAAAGCTGTGACATCCTATCCCCACAAAAATGCATAAAGAAAGCTTTAAGCTTATGATTATAAAAATCACTTCCAGTTGCTTGGGTCTAGAAAAATCTCAAATTCTCTAAAGATAGCCATATTGAACTTCTTTTAAATGAGTCTGGATTGGACCCCAAAATTCTTAAGAATTATAGACCAGTGTCTAAACTATTCAGTTAAAAATAAAAAAAAAAATATAAACCTAGTACCCAAGCCCCTACAGCTTCATTGGAAATAAGCAGTTTGCAGGCTTCTTTTTAATTTGCCTTTCAGATAATCACAGCATGTATGAGCAGTTTCAAATGGGATACTTCAAGAGAAGATGATGGTAACTGCCTGGCAAGAAAACTGCTATCTGTAACTGGGTCAGAAAGATGACTGGGTTCAGGTGTGCATCTCAATACTGGGTCATGGCACTCCGTTATGCTATCAGCAATGCAATGTTCACGTTTTCTCATAAAAAACAACTTTGTTTCTCGCTGATAAGGTGCAGTTTTGTAATTTCTTCTTTTTCAATTGAACATATTATTATGTGATTTTTCATTCCAAAGAGAAAAAGAAACTGAGTGATCCTTTGCAAATTGCCACTGAATCAAATCAGTGAATTTTGTTTCAAATTTTTAGTAAGGCATGGGACCAATTCACTAAAACATCTTTATCACCATTGAAATTGCCAATACAGTAGTTTTCACAAGAGTGCCCTCTGGCTGAATGTCCGTTTTGCCTAAGTGCCCGCTATTTTGAAGAAACAGATTTTTTACTATCAGAATCGTCACTCTGAGTGCCCACCTTCGTAAGCCATCTGCTGCATTAGTGCCTGGTATGTTGGCATTTTGTTAATCTAAAAAGCTCTGAAATATCAACTTACTTCAGATAAAGTAACCATGAAAACTTGTCTGGAGTTTGCCAAGGTGTCAAAAGGTGTCCCTTCCGCTCACTTGAGTAGTTTTCCTAACCCTTTGAGTCTGGAACAGGTAGCAATTGAATGCCCCCCTTTGCTGGTCCACTGTCCAGTCAATCAAATTCATAAATGCAACGCAAAAGGTGTGGCCTAGGTTTGGACGTCTATGATGAGACATGCTCAGTTTTGCTTTTGCCTTGTCTTCACAAGGTGGTTAACTAAAATGAATGACTGTCTACAGATTTATGCAACGCAATGCATTCAAGTCCCTCCCTGTCATGACAAAATGATCACTGTCTGGTCGTGGAAAGAGGTGTCTTTGAACTTTTTGAAATTGGCAGCATGGCTCGTAAACTTAAAAGTGATTTAAAAACTCAGCAAGGTGATTGTTGTTGACATGTGATAATTACTTTTCAATTTGCGGTGTAAAAATCATGAGATTTGAAAATTCAAGTTAATGATAAAAAAAATCTGACCTCTTGGGAGCCGCAGGATTGATAACGCCTGATTGCCTGCTCCGCCTAAGTGCCCAGTTAGGCTGCTTCCCTACCTCCAGCCACTCTCGCTAAAACTACTGTATTTCCTTTTTACAGAGATACAATCTTCACTGTTGCTTTGTCAAAAAGTGCTTCACAAATATCTGTTATAGAGAGTAAAATTGCCATGCAGCAACTTTCATTTGCCTTATTATTTTGTAATATCTACGCCATATCCATCTGGAACCAAAAAAGTGTATTTTAGTTGCTGGTACACCATCAATCAAGGCAAAGTCTCATGAATCCCGGGGTAGGTTTGCCCCTTTGCAAGACTTTAGTCAACACTTTTTGGTAAATTGCAGTCCAGGAAAATATCATGATATGTACATATTCAATAGCATACCCCATTCCTATTCAGATACTGCTAGTACCAAAACCATCATCAATGTCATACTTGATATCAAGTCCTATTTAACTGTGACTTAAGAGCATTAATGACATTGTACCAAATCATGTGTCTTTATTTAGTGATTTTATCTCTCTTGAAGGCAAAATCAGCTTTCTTGCTGAGATTGGGCGAAGTACAGTATGGTCTTGTACCACTTAAGGTTCTACACTAGCCTTGAAGACCAACTAGGGTCATACTGAAACATTGCTAGCTAACACAGCACTGGCAGGGCAGATGGAGTTCTTCATTCATGGGAGGATCTAAATCTAGGATAAGAAAGTCAGAGTTAAAAATCTAAGTGTCGGCACACAATTGCACGGCTTGAGGGTAACATCATGAGAAAGACCTTGATATTGGTGTACCCGGCTTTTCTTTGTTAAAATTTTTTTTTTTAAATTACTGGTATCACTTTCCTTTTCAAACCATCAGCGAGCAGGAGTTTGGTGTTGCTTCCTTGAGGAGGGTCTTGCGATCATCGAGCGGCTTGCACAATTTGATACAACTCTATAATATATGCTCACTATGCTACCACCAGATATGTTACTCGCTACCCGCCATCATCAATGCATCAAGTCATCATCAAAGCCTTCAAGCACTGATACCAGATGAAATATTGAAAGTTGTGTGCCGATATCTACAACACGTTGATACTGACACAGACTCTGCCTCAACGTTCCAAATCTCTGTCCTGTACCACATGTGTTGCGCTAGGGACATGGTAACAGCTGAAACAGTCGCCAACTGCTTCAAACATACTAGCTTCTGCATGGAAGATGCTGCAAGTATTCCTGCTCAAAATTGTGAACCAGAGATTGAAGAGCAGACCACCCTGATAAGACACATTGGTGACGTTGACGTTGATCCTGAAGAATATGTCAACATAGACAAAGATCGGGCAATGAGCAACAAGGTGTTAGTTGATACCATTGTGGAAAGCATCAAGGAGAAAGAGCAGTCAGCTGATGATGATGATGATGACATAGAAGAAGCTGTGGCACAAATTTCAGGCAGGCATGCAAGATAGGTGCTAGAGACACTGAAACTTTTTGCTCTGCAACACAAGGATGGTGCAGCACTATTTGACATGCTATAAAAGATGGAGGATAAAGTGAGCAGCACGGTTTCAAGTTCAAGCAAGAAACAGACTGGAATAACAGATTATTTTAACAAAGTCCACATCCAAGCCTGACAGTTAATCAACACTGTTGCGAGCAATCATGTTATCAACATGAAAAAACACATTCCTACGTGATGAGGAAGTGTTTTATCACAGTGTACTGGTCCACGCATAGCAACGTTCAATTCAAGGAAGTCTCACTACACCCCCTTTTCTGCCATCTTCAAAACCTCTGAATAATGACAACCTCCTGACAACAAAATAAGTGCTCGGTCCCGGGCGATGTCATTATCAAGAGGTTGCACTGCATTATTATTGTGAGCAGACCATGATAAAATGCCAGTTTTCATGGACCTCTTAATATGCTGAAAAAGATGTGTAACCGACTGATCTTTCGACTCCTGCCAAATATCATTGAAAGACCCCTAGACACATACTATGAAGATACAAGTTTAGAAGAAGTCAACATGGAATTATTGCAGAAGGAGAGGTATTTTTGTATCTCCATATCCCTACAGAGACTGAACCAGACAAGGATGACAAAAGTGGAAAACAGGACAATAATTCCTTGCAGATAGACAGTGCTATTGTGGCCATGGCGCTGCTGTCCCCTTGCATGTCAGACTCTGTATCACTAAGATCAGTGTCGTACTTCAATGATCCCACCAGCCGTTGTGTTATGGATTACAGCCCAACTGACTGCATGTTCTATCTTATGTGTTAGATTTGCTGTTGGCTGGAGATTCCTTGTAAAGTGCTTTGAGCACATTTAGTGGATATTGCGCTATATAAAAAAAAAGCTCATAAAAAATACCAACCACTCCTCTCCCCCCTGCTAAAAAAAAATTGCCATTATTCACCCCTCGAGGGAAAATTGTCTTTGATTTATAAATGAAAACAGATGAAACAGTTTAAGTGAAATGCTTATTTAAATTGAATGAACACTCTAAATACTTCTGTCCACAACAGAAACAGTATGAGTCAAAAATTTTTCACTGAAAACCAAGTAGCCTCAGAGCAGCATTACAGCAGAGGCAATTGGTGTAAATAATCTTGCCCAGGGGCTAAATGACAAATGTCGTAAATGGGATTCAAACCAACCATCATTCAGTTATGAGTCTAAAGCGCTGCTGCTGTGCTCACTAACAAGGCTTTAGTGTTTCCACCGACTAGTGAGCAAAGTTGATCGCACACAATCAATAACAATCCTTGCGGAGCGGGTATGGGATTGTAATGCAATTCCTTTGGCTTGTTGTTAGCCATTAGAGGGACGAGGTCATTCTTCTGTGAGTTTTTTTACAATTAAATCAATCAGTGATTTCATTCTTGGTCATAGTTTGGAGATTGCCATTATTTGGGAAGCCATCATTTGCATGTTCTAATATATGAATCTATGAAACAGTTTAGACAAAACAATTGAAATGAAATGCTTATTGAAATGGAACAAGTACTACTAAAACTTCTGTCAACAATAGAGAAAGTATAAGACAAAATAATTTTTTTATGACATAATAATAGAGAAAATAAGAAGAAAAACATTTGTTTTTTGTGGACAAGTGCAGTGCACTAGCTAATGGTAATGCCCGAACATGTCATAATAATATAATTTTAATGTTTTATACACTAATGTAGATGGCCTTTTAAACAAATTTAAAATATATATATATGGATAGGCATAAATCAAAAATTTATTAAAAATTCATTTATTCAGAGAACATTAAAGACTTGGAATAGCCTGAATTTCAATAAAAAAAAAATGCAAGATCCCTCATTAGATAGGCTTCAATAGATAAAGAATTGATTGATCTTCATTATATATTTGATTAACTGATTGTACGTATGCATACAAATGTGTATTATGTATGCACATGTTTATATAGAATTGATTTATATAATAAGGTATTAGTTAAACCGGGCAATTAAAGGATCTTTATCCTATTAGCCCATGCATATGGTATAATATGATATGGCATGATATAATTCGTCCTATGTTTCTGCCTTCAATGATTAAATATATATCCTTGTAATAAAGATTAAAGATGATCTTATCCTATCTTATCTCAATCCACGCACACCGAAACAATGAATACCTTCAACTGTCATGTAGGTCGTTTCGTCAGCAAATGGATTCTCCCTGCTGATGACCTCTGACAGGATAATTCCAAAACTGTAAATATCACCTTCCTTGCTGCCTTTGACGTCATGGGACCTGAGAAGCTCCGGTGCTCTCCACAGGGACCCTGGAAGGGGTGGGACGGTGGAAAGGAGGACAGACGCAAGTTATAGAAATTGTTCTTTTGATCACCAGTTTAAAAATGAAGAAAAGATTAACACACTAAACAAATAAAACAGACAAAAGCGTAACAAACCAAATTAATAATAATAATATATTATAGTAACCCCTTCATCCTCCAAAAGTAAAAGCAACAAAAACAACACAAAACAACAAAACGAAACAAAATGTCTCCACTCCCCCTCTCGGCCTCGCAAAAACTATAACCTACAAAACTAGCAACCTCTCACGGAATTCACCTTATTAAAACACAATAAAACAAAAAGAAAACAACAAATGATAGCTCCCTCGACGACGACGACAACAACAACAACAACAACAACAACAACAACAATAATAACAACAACAAATACACACACAAAATCCAGCAAGAACAAAACAAAACTATAGACTTCGATTGAACAGTTATATTGTGTTATCCACAGATATATTTTTTTCTTTGAGGTTGGCCCATACCATGACGCAATTCTGACTTTACGATTTTATTCCTAAAGTGGCAATCTGGATTGAAATGATTGAAATGATTTGCCCGTTGAAATGCGTAAATTATTTTTGCACGACAACAAGTAAACAACTGACCAATATCCCAAAGGGAAATCTTTAAACAATTAATTCTTTGACCGTTCGTTCACTGTGATTTCAGTGATACCCATCCTTCATCCAAAATCCGTCGACAACGATTTTAATCAATGGCATTAACTTCATTTTTGCAGGCCGGTAGAAAAATCGTGGTACTGCGTTTGTTTGATTGGGCTTGGCGTTCGTGCAGGATTTGCTAATTAGCAATGACATAAAGAAAACAATCCTCAAGATCTCATCACTGCGTGTGGGACCTTTGATCGATACATCACGCATTAGTTTAACCCTTTCAGTGCCAATCGACGATATATTGTCACGAGCACAATTTAAATACCGGACTGCCGTAAGCACATCATACATGTATTGGACACGAGCCGGATTTAACTCTTTGACCACAATTTGCCCATATATTGGGATGAGCACGAAAGTGCTCGTCCCAATACATGGGCAAATCGTGGTCAAAGAGTTAAATCATGCTCTTCCCGATGTATTGGCTTATGGCACTAAAAGGGTTAACAAACAAAAAATGTAAAAAAATAGAAGAGGAATGTGACAATAACAATGTTGATACTGGTGTGACAAGCTGACCCTTAGGCCAAACCAAATCTGGTGTGACTGGGAAATGGCCAGGACGCACAGAAAACGGTATGGCGGTAAACGGAATCATTGTGGAAGCGTTTGAATATTTCATGTCCTTCTAAACATTTACTTGACATTGTTATTCCTTCGTAATAAAACTGTTTTAAGTGTTTGCATTAGCAAGCATCAAGAAAGATGTGTCATCGGCGTTATTATTTGCACTCCAGTTTCAACAAATTTACTTCTGTGTACTTAAACCACGTCTTCCGTTGTTATTTTGCATTCGCAAACATTAAAAGAATTCATGATTTGGATTGTGTTGTGGAATTTGTGTTTGTTTTGACTTTGATGACATTTTAAACCGTACCGCGACTTGATTAAATATTCTTTTCGTTTTGATAATTGCTTCATTCTAGGATTCATGATCCTGTAGAAATATCCACAAATTTAGCAACGTACCACACTTTGAAAATATCACGTCACTTACAATAACATTGTCACTTTTTAGGTTTCTGAGTTATTAGGGGCCGGACTTGTTTGTAATCAAGGTTCAGTTAACCTTTTTCCTACGATGACCTTTTGCTTTCTACTTTCACCCAAACATTATGGGTCGGATCAACAACATCACAGCATGCATCTCCCTCATCTCCGAAAAAGCCACAAAAATTTAAAACCATTAAGACAAACAAACAAACCCACTCCAAAACAAAATGCCTCTCCTCCCAAAGAAACGAAAAACAAGCAACAACAAACAAACAAAAACAAAATAAACCCTAAGCAAACCCAAAACAACCCTCCCCCCCCCCCCACCCACAAGAAAATAGCCAACACCAACAACAATACCCAAATAAACAAACAAACAAAAGAACCAAACAAACAATAAAAAAGCAACAGTAACAACTACAAAAAAATAACAAAACAAAGCAAAACGAAAAACGCAGAAAAGAAAAGCAAAACAAAAACCTAAAACAAAAGGAAAAAAAAACCCAACAAAAACAAAAGAAGACAAAACAGAAAAGAAAAAAAGCAACAAACAAACAAAACAAAATAGCCAAAGAAAGAAACAAAAAATTAAACCAATCGGGCGAAGCCACCAATCAAAACGTCCATGACAAAGGGAGACATACTGCTTGTTGTAGATCATAGATAGAGGAATACATTGGATTCAGTGAAGTAATGAATAAATAAACAAAGTCAGAAAACATGATTTCAACAACAAGCCATTGATGCTTGCCTCAGTGAGGGCCCCGGTCCCAAGAGCTCTAGAATCGTTACCTTTTATCACCCGAATCGAGGACATCTATGCATAATCCCTAGAAGCGTCACTCATTCTCATCTCAGTCGAAGAGTTTCGAGTGCGGTACACCTCCTCGACAGAATAAGTAAATGTCGAGGGTTTCATCTAAATCCAGCATTATATTTCTCCAGAGTCGGAAAATGTGGTATGTTTTATCTGGAACCGGTACTCTTTTTAACATAATATCTCAGAAAATGTCGAATATTTCATAATAATTTGGAACCGGTACTCTATTTCGTCGGAGCCGGAAATAGTCGGTGTTTCTTGTAGAACCGGTACTCTTTCTCAGTCGAGTCGGAAAATGTGGAATCTTTCATATAGATCTGGTACTCTTTCTCAGCAGTCGGCAAATATCGAGTGCTTTGTCTACATCGGAACTTTTTGTTACCTTAGTCGGAGAGAACCAAGAGTATGCATGGCACGTAGCTTGCCACAAGCAAGTCTTATCAGAGATGGAACACAAGCTTGGAAGCCCCGTGTAGTTTGAGGGAAAAACAAACATTCTCCAAAATAGTGCTCTAGGCAGCAATTGTGTTATAAAATAGTGATTCCATTTTATTTTATTGAAGTAGTGTAAGGCGCCGTTGAATAAGATTCACAGTCACTGTGGATGTTGGGGCTTTAAGGCGCCGTTGAAAAAGATTCACAGTCACAGTGGATGTTGGCGCTTTACAAAGTCCTTATCATTACCACTTTCTTTATCAACAACATGGTGTTACCATTACTAGATCAGACAAATCTAAAGAAAGACAGTATTAATACAAAGAAAAATACCATTTTTATATTCTTGTGATGAACTGTCCAAGGCCAGGCAGGCGTAGACAGAGGGCAGTCCAAACTCGGCCAGCTTGACCGTGAAGCGGTTGTCCACGCAGCAAACCTCGCTGTTCAGTCGACCGTGACATTTGATGGAGCTCCCGTGGAGATAACAAAGGCCCTGAGAGGATCAAAGGGACGTCAAAGAGCTGTGATAAAACTTAGGCTATGTAATATTCCTTATAATGGGCTCTTTCTTCAAATAGGCAAGGAAAAACAAGAGGTGGGATGCTAGGTAAAACGCTATCAATGTCAAAGAAACTGTTTTGGTTATTTGGACATAATGCCAAATTGGTTGATGGAAACTGTTCGCTTGTCGATGTTTTGGGGCGGTTTTGTCATTGTTGGGTTTTGTTTTTTTCTCGTTCTGTTGGATATTTTACTTTTTGCTTTGTTGATGTTTTATTTTATTTATTTATTTATTTTTTTGGATTTTGGAATTTTACCCCGCTCTTGATGATGACCATGAAAAAGTCTCAATTTTCATACAATAAATTTATGATATCCAAATACAAGTACTGTTTAAATACCAATTTCCAAAGATTTGACAAGAATGTTCCTTTAAATGGACAGGACTGCAGAAAACAACAACAAAAACAATAATAATAATAATAATAATAATAATAATAATAGTAGTAGTAGTAGAAGTAGTAGTAGCCCTAGTGGCGGAAATCTCTTTTCACTCCCACCCCAATAGCACTTCACCTTACCCTACCGAACCTTGTTATTTCGG
>JBBPDF010594380.1:0-10078 GCA_037974715.1 Lomanotus vermiformis | reverse complement strand
ATAGGGTACCTTTATCCTTTGAATTTCTTAACCCGGTTAAATAAAACCTCTACTATTTCACCCTCTTCAGCTTCCTCTGTGGTGTCAGGCGACTCATAAGGCTGACACTCGGGAATGTCACTCATCTCTGTTGGCCGCCATCTTACTGACTTCACCCCATGTCCATTCTCGTTCCTTCATCTCTCTCTCCACAGTTCTCCATGCTTCCGTGAGGCAACGTCTCCTTCTTTGTTCATGTGGCGTCCATCTCAGGGCAGTCTAAGTGCTGCATTCTGCTAACAAATCCCAAACACTTCCACCTGCAAAGCTTTATTGTGGGTATTAATGGCCTTATGTTTGCTTTCTTGAGAAGTTCTTTCTTTGATATCAATTAGGGCAATATATATTTAGGATTCTTCCCAAGCATTTGTTTCGGAAGATTTCAAGTTTTTGGCAAATATTATCTGTTTTTTTCCACGATTTGGCTCCATAAAGGAAAACTGCTAGGATGTTTTAAAGAATTCAGGTTGTTCAGAGTGTCAAAAGCTTTCTTTGCCTTTATTATCCTTTGGTTAATTTCTGTTGGTACATTCCATCATGGAAAATTTTAGAACCCAAGTTCTGCAAAGTTTTGGACATCTTCTACATCTGAACCATCAATTTTTTTGGTTTCTGTTTGGTTGCTATTAATCCTAATGGGTTTTGTTTTGGCTGTGTTTTTTTAGACCAATATTTTGTGCATTTCATGACAGTTTCTGTGATAAATTTTTCATGTCTTTAAATCTGTGGGACATTAGAACAATTTCATCTGCAAAGTCCAGATCATGAAGTGTTTCCACACAGGTTCATCCGATTCCTTGCTTTTCTTTTTGTACGTTTTCTTTCATTAGCCAATCAATGGCCAAGAAACAAAACTCCTGTATCTATCCTAAAGGCATTTTTGCATTAAAAGTGTGATACAACAATTGGACTGCATTTAAAATTTTTGTTGGTATCCCATAGAGCCTCATGATATTCAATAGAGCTGGTCGGTATATACTGTCAAACGCCTTTTCAAAACCAATAAAATATGCATATAGGGTATATCCTGGCATTTTTCAATTATCTGTCGCACGGTAAATATGTGGTCTTTGCAGGATTGACCTTTCCTGAAGCCCGCCTGTTGTTTCCTAAGTGATGGTTCCACCTCTGAGCTGATGCGATTCAATATGATTCTGCTGAAAACATTGCTTGCTATGGAGAGAATCATTAGGTATCATTTTTTAACAACCTAACGAAGCAAAAACTGATCAGATGGGAAGTTGCCACTGCATTTTTAATGTAGCCACTGGTAATAGCTGCAAGTCAAGTGACTGACTGATTGGAAGTGACCACAGTATTTTCAATGTAACTTGTAGCCATAACAGCATCAGGTGAGGGTCAGATGGGAAACGGCCACTGCATTTTCAATGTTTCAAGTGGCCATAGGAGCAAGTCAGAGCATGGTCCAATAGGAAGTGACCGCTGCATGTTCAATGTAGTCAGTGGTTATAGCAGCGGGCCAGGTGATGGTGAGGTGGGGAGTGACCACTGCATTTTCAATGTTGCCAGTGATAATTACAGCAGCAAGTCAGGTGACAGTCAGTTGATGAATGACTGCATTCTCAATGTGGCCAGTAGTAACAGCAGCAAGTCAGATGATGGTGGGTGGGAATTGACCACTGCATTTTCAATGTAGGCAATTGCCATAGCAGCGTCAGCTGATAGTCAGGTAAAAGCAGCCAACGGGTGATGGTCAGATGGGAAGTGACCGCTGCATTTTCAATGTAGCCAGTGGCCACAACAGTCATTGACCCCCTTAATGCCATTGTCTTGAAAAATAAGGTATATTCATCCTTTGAATTCTTTAACCTGGTTGAAAAAAACTCCTACCATTATACTACAGTAGATTAATCAAATGCAATGAAGGCCTACAACATAAAGTACCTTCATCCTTTGAATTCCTTTACTGGTTGAATAAAACCCTCCCATTACACCACAATTTATTTATCAAATGCAATGAAGGCCTACAACATAATGTAACTTCATCCTTTGAATTTCTTTACCTGGTTGAATAAAACCCTCCCATTACACCATAATTTATTTATCAAATGCAATGACGGCCTACAACATAATGTACCTTCATCCTTTGAATTCCTTAACCTGGTTGAACAAAACTCTACCATTACACCACAGTAGATTAATCAAATGCAGTGAAGGCCTACAACATAATGTACCTTCATCTTTTGAATTCCTTTACCTGGTTTAACAGAGGCAATATTTTAGTTATTTGGCACAGCCTGTATATAATCACAAAGGATGTGCCAGGTTTTCATATGCTTCTGAACGCAGCACCAAATCAAGGTTGCAAGATGTTGCTGCAAAAATTTTGTAAAGCCTTTGAAATTTTGATGCTTTTATCTTTGATATTAAAAAAGGTGAGAAAGGAAACACATCTCCATCCACTTCATTATTTAGTATGATGACAATCTAAGTGCCTTCAAACATTATATGTCATCTCATTTGCTTGTACATAGACAAAAGAAGCAGTCTCACAAACAGGAATATTCGCCTATTTCAGTTGCCATAACAAGAGGAATCATTTTTCCGTTCAGTTTTGTGTGTCTTATATGGTTTTGTCTCCAGAGGCTCAGATACATATTCCTAGTTTCTGCGGTCTGATGAAGTTGTTTGGATGGACTGCCCATACCAGACCCTCAACCAATGTGTAAAAGAATCTTAGGCATAGTTGGGGTCACCATTCTTGAAGGCCTGGAATTGTACGTAAATCTATTGTAATAAACCACATTGCGTTCCTTTCACTGCATTCCAGCATGTAGATCTCTTTCTAGGATTAATCGCACCAATGCGAGGTAAACATTTCTTCAGCAGGAGATTGGACTATGCCTGAGGCTCTTCCAGAGGAATCCTGGTGTGCTTTTTACTTCTTCCATGTGGATGATATCATGCCTTGAAATATTGGACAGAGTAATGGAGATGCACACTTGCACACTCATACACATATTCAGACTCATTCAGGTTTTGTTGTCATCTCCCCACACCTTGAACTGGAAGTAGTCTTGTGACATAGATTTGATGTCCACTTGTTGACTTTTCTTCTTTATGCTGAAACCAACAGCATTCAAACTGTGTTAGCCATAGACATTGTTGTCATGTCAAGTCAGGTGATGATAAGATGTGAAGTGAGTGCTGCATTTTTAATGTAGCCAGTTGCCATGCAATTGACGGCTGCTGCATTTTCAATGTCCACAGGGCAATAGTAGCAAGTCAGGTGACAATCAGATGGGAAGTGGTCGCTGCATTTTCAATGTAGCCAGTTGCCATCGCAGCAATTTTGATCCCCTCATTCGCATTGTCTTGAAGAAATAAGGTACCTTCATCCTTTGAACTCCTTTATCTGGTTGACAAAACCTCTACCTTTACATCAAAGTAGATTAATCAACATTCAAATGCAATGAAGGCCTTCTGATTAAAATAAAGGACTTGCTCCTCGGTCACCAAACATACAAGACATCTGCCTCGTTTCTCCCGTTCACCTACATGTATAACTGCTATGTGTATGAGTGAATTAACATGTTATCATAAAGTTACATGATATATTACACCACAGTACATTTATGATTTGCCATGAAGGCCTGCATTATAGAGAACCGTCATCCTCTAAATTCCTCCCCCTGGTTGAACTAAACCTCTTCCATTACATCACAATACATTATTCCAATGCAATGAAGGCCTGCATTATAGGGTACCTTCATCTTTTGAATTCCTTTACCTGTTGTAACAGAACCTCTACCATTTTACCACAATGACTTGTTTTACTTGACTTAAAACCCTTGTGCATAATAGTTGTATACCACAGTAGGTTACTCAAAGGCAATGAAGGCCTATAATATAGGTTACCTTCATTCTTTAAATCTCTTTACCTGGTTAAACAAAATCCCTACCATTACACCACAGTAGATAAATGCAATGAAGGCCTACAAAACAGGGAACCTTCATCCTTTGAATTCCTTTACCTGGCTAAACAAAACCTTGGCCATTATACTTCTTCCTATGTCATGTGTCCCTTCCAGGAAGCAGCCTTCAAGACTATTTTTCCATCCTCCCTGCTTTGGCTACATTTGTGTGCAGGTTTCCTAGATGCTGTTGCTCCATCTCCTACTTCATCTACCCTTTCCTCTTGTATTTGGCATCCTTCCTTGTTATATTTTTTTCTTGAAGCTTCTTGTCTTTTCAAGTAACTGAAAAAGGTCAACTTCCTTCTTTTTATTGATGTTATAAGCCAGTTATTGTCAATATTTAGTTCATCTAAAATTGATTGATTATTTCTCCTTTTTTTTTTGACCCATGGTATCTTCAAAATTTGTCAGAAACACTTCAGTTCGAGGCTAGTTATTAACACTTCTAAACTTCTTGTAATTTATTGCATTTTCAATGTAGTCAGTGACCATAGCAGCGTCGGGTGATTGTCAGCTAGGAATGGCTGCTGCATTTTCAATGTAGCCTGTGGTAATAGCAGCAAGAAATGTGATGGTCAGATGGGAAGTGACCGTTGTATTTTCAATATAGCCAGTGGCCATAGTAGCAAGTCAGGAGATGGTCAGATGGGAAGTGATTGTTGTGTTTTCAATTTAGCCAATGCTAATTGCAGCAGGTTAAGTAACGGTCAGATGGGAAGTGACCGCTGCATTTTGAATGTATCCTATGGTCACAGCAGCCATTGACCCCCCTCAATGCCACAGTCTTGTAGAAATAATGTACATTCATCCTTAGAATTCTTTAACCTGGTTGAACAAAAACCTCTACCATTACGCCACAGTAGATTAATCAAATGCAATGAAGGTTTACAACGTAAGGTACCTTCATCCTTTGTATTCCTTTACCTGGTTGAACAAAACCTCTCTACCATTAAACAACAATAGATTAATCAAATGCAATGAAGGCATAGAAACTAAGGCGCCTTTATCCTTTTAATTCCTTTACCTGGTTGAACAGTGGCAATGTCATAAACAATCCCTCACCTCCCAGTTGATTTCATTTATTTAGCATACCCTGCATATAGTTACTAAGGTTGTGCCAGTAGTCATAAAGATAAAGATAAAGGCCTTTATTGACTCTAGGGGAGAATGCGTGTTTAGGGTCTATCCCGATGGAAGATCGGAATAGACCCAAGCGTCTGCCGCAGTGCAGCGTCGCCATATACATTCATATGCTTCTTAATGCAGCACCAAGTCAAGGTTGCAAGATGTTGCTCCAAAATGTTTGTAAAGCCTTTGATGTTTTTATCTTTGATGTCAACAAAGGTGTGAAAGCAAACATGTCTCCACCCACTTCGTTATTTAGTATGATGACAATCTAAATGCCTTAAAACATAATATTATGTTGTCTCAATTGCTTGTACATAGACAAAAGAAACAGTCTAACAAACAGGAATATTCACCCATTTTAATTGCCATAAGAAGAAGAATTATTTTGTTCTCAATGAGCTGAAAAGACGATGCCTCTATTTTGAATGTAAAGGAAGAAGCATCTGTATTTTCTTTATTATTGATTGCTGCAAATGAAATGCATTCAATGATTTGTAATGAAAAAATCTAAATCTTTCAAATGCGTGTGAAGTTGATATGTGTAGTTTTCTTGTTTTGTTTTGTTTGGGCTTTTTCTTTGTCTCAGTAACCAGACTGAAGAAAGTACAGTAAATACACATGCATTCTATGTGTTTTCTGGCTTCTGTAGACACAATCAACAGTCCAAAGCTGGATCTGAATTTATATATCTCGCAGTCATCCATATGGAGGCAGAGGTGCAATGGTGAGGGGTGTTCTGTGTACGAGTATCCTCATTTTCTTGCATTGGACAGAGCGGCCTTGAAGCAGTTGGTATTTTTTGGTGTACGATGCTGTCAGTTTTGGGAAAGAACATGTGGCGGTACTGGTTTGTGTGTGTTTCAGCAACACAGTAGCAACTTTCGTTGTTTCTTGTGTATTTTTCCATACAGTTTTGTATGTCTTATATGATTTTGTCTTCACTGGCTCAGATACATATTCCTGGTTTCTGCGGTCTGATGAAATTGTTTGGATGGATTGCCCATACCAGACCCTCAAACAACTTGTAAAAGAATCCTAGGCGTAGTTGGGGTTGCCGTTCTTGAAGTCCTGGAATTGTGTGTAAATCTATTGTAATAAATCACATTGCGTTCCTTTCAATACATTCCAGCATGTAGATCTCTTACTGCCTGGTAGCTATCCAAGATGATAGCGGCATATTCTAGGATTAAGCGCACCAATGCGAGGTAAACATTGGAGATTGGTCTATGTCTGAGGTTCTGCCGGAGGAATTCTTGTGTACTTTTTGCTTCTTCCATGTGGATAAAACCAGGGCCTTGAAGTATTGGACAGAGTAATGGGCATACACACTCACACACTCATACAAAGATTCAGACTCATTCAGGTTTCGTTGTCATCTCCCCACACCTTGAACCAGTCAGTATGGCTGGATGTAGTCATTTGACATAGAGTTGATGTCCTCTTGTTGGCTTTCCTTCTTTATGCCGAAGCCAACAGCATCCAAACTGTGTTAGCCATAGACATTGTTGTCATGTCAAGTCAGGTGATGGTCAGATGTGAAGTGACTGACCGCTGTATTTTCCATGTAGTCAGTTGCCATGGAAGCAACAAGGCAGGTGACGGTCAGATATGGAGTGACTGCTAGGCGCTGCATTTTCAGTGTAGTCAGTGCCCGTAGCAGCAACAATGCAAGTGACGGCCGCTGCATTTTCAACGTAACCAGTGGCAATAGCAGCATGTCAGATGGCAAACAAATATGAAGTGATTGCTGCATTTTGAATTTAGACAGTGGTAATAACAACATGTCAAGTGATGATCATATGGGAAGTGGCCGCAGCATTTTCCATGTAGTCGGTGGTAATAGCAGCAACAAGTAAGGTGAAAGTCCAAAGGGAAGAAGACTGCTGCATTTTCAATGTAGCCAGTTGACATAGCAGCAATTGATCCCCTCATTCCCACTGTCTTGAAGAAATATCCTTCATCCTTTGAACTCCTTAACCTGGTTGACAAAACCTCTACTATTACCCCACAGTAGATTAATGAAATGCCATGAAGGCCTGCATTATAGGGTACCTTCATCCTGTAAATTCCTTTACCTGGTTGAACAGAACCTCTACCATTATGCCACTGTAGATTAATAAAAATCAGATGTAATGAAGGCCTACAAAATAGGTACCTTCATCCTTTGAATTCCTTAACCAGGTTGAACAGAACCTCTACTAATATGTCATATAATGTAATTGTACACATAATATACTCGAGTACGATGGTATCGAAGAGGCCGCTTACCTTGTTAGGCCTTCTGATTAAAATAAAGGACTTGCGCATCGGTCACCAAGCTTGCAAGGTATCTTCCTTGTTTCTCCCGTTCACCTACATGTATAACTGCTATGTGTATAAGTGAATTAACATGTTATCATAAAGTAACATGACATATTACACCACAGTAGATTAATGATTTGCCATGAAGGCCTGCATTATAAGGTACCTTCATCCTCTAAATTCCTTTACCTGGTTGAACAAAACCTCTTCCATTACTTCACAATACATTACTCCAATGCAATGAAGGCCTGCATTATAGGGTACCTTCATCCTCTAAATTCCTTTACCTGGTTGAACAAATCCTCTTCCATTACTTCACAATACATTACTCCGATGCAATGAAGGCCTGCATTATAGGGTACCTTCATCCTCTAAATTCCTCTACCTGGTTGAACTAAAGTTCTTCCATTACATTTCAATACATTATTCCAATGCAATGAAGGCCTGCATTATAGGGTACCTTAATCCTTTGAATTACTTTACCTGGTCGATCAAAATCTGTACCATTACTTCACAATACATTACTGCAATGCAATGAAGGCCTACAGAATAGGGTACCTTCATCCTTTAAATTCCTTTACCTGGTGTAACAGAACCTCTACCATTATACCACAGTGACTTGCTTTACTTGACTTAAAGCCCTTGTGTAGAATAGTTGTACACCACAGTAGGTTACTCAAATGCAATGAAGGCCTATAATATAGGATACCTTCATTCTTTAAATCTCTTTACCTGGTGAAACAAAATCCCTACCATTACACTTCAGTAGATAAATGCAATGAAGGCCTACAAAACAAGGAACCTTCATCCTTCGAATTCCTTTACCTGGCTAAACAAAACCTTGACATTATACCTCTTTCTATGTCATGTGTCCCTTCCAGGATGCAGCCTTCAAGACAACCATTCTGTATTTGTCCATCTTCCCTGCTTTGTATACATCTGTGTGCAGGTTTTCCTGGATGCCGTTGCTCCATCTCCTACTTCATCTAACCTTTCCTCTTGTATTTGGCATCCTTCCTTGTAATATTGTTTTCTTGAAGCTTCTTGTCTTTTCAAGTGACTGAAAAAGGTCCACTTCTTTCTCTTTATTGATGTTATAAGCCAGTTATTGTCAATATTTAATTCATCTAAAATTGATTGATTATTTCTCTTTTTTTTTTTACCCATGGTGTCTTCACAATTTTTCAGAAACACTTCAGTTCGAGGCTAGTTATTATTACTTCTAAACTTGTGTTGATGGGTCATGCCTCGCATCCATAGGTAACTATTGGGAAGAAGCATGTTCCAGTTATTTTAATTAGTGTTCCTTTTGGCTATTTTTTGCCAAAGGTTTTTCATTCGTTTCGAGCGATTGAGAGCCACAGAGAACCATCTTTTAATCTCCTGACAAATGTTACAACTGTTGTGTATCGTTAATTCTTGGTAATTGAATTCCTTTACAACTTCTATGTCACTATTTCCAATTTTGATGGTAGGATCTCTGCTTGTTGTATGAGTTTTCATGATTTTTTTTTAAAAACATAGAGATGAAGGTATTCTTTTACTGATTTTATATAAGCTTTTTGAGTCCTGGGCTTGTTGAGAGGAGCACAGTGTTGTTAGAATATTTCCAGAATTCTGTGACCACCTTTGCTCAAACTGTCATATGCTTTGAATGAGATGTCGTAATACAGTTGTCTCATGATGTTTTCAGCATAGATGTTGGAAAGATATGCTGATAATATACATTATATCACAGTAGATTAACCAAATGCAATGAAGGCCTGCAAAATAGGGTACCTTCATCCTTTGAATTCCATAACCTGGTTGAACAAAACCTCTACCATTACACCACAGACAATGAGCCAAATGCATTAAATGCCTGCAAAAAAGGGTACCTTCATCCTTCGAATTCCTTAAATATGGTTGAGCAAAACCTCTACCATTACACCACAGACGATAAATCAAATGCAGTGAAGGCCTTCAAAAAAGGGTACCTTCATCCTTTGAATTCTTTAATCTGGTTGAACAAAACCTCAAATGCAATGAAGGCCTACAAAAGAGGTTCCCTTCATCCTCCTTTGACCCCCTCACTGTCTTGTTCACTAATCGTCCAGGAGTAATAAGTGTGCAACTTTTTGATAGCACTTGTCACAGGCACATTTCAGATTAAATTCAACAATGGAAAATAATAATAATATATTTTAAGAATGTTTTCACATTCACAAAAAAGAATGAGTAGCCGCATAATTATGAAGGCAGTCACTCGCTAGACTTGTGTCCAAGGTGAAATGAATTCAAATCAATTGATCAAATCAAACACTGTTGTGAAAAGTTCCAATCATTAGTATATATATATTATATAAAAGTCATAATGGTGTTTTTATAGAAGCAAAAGCCAAACCTTCAATGTCATCCTATTGTCTTGTTCACAAATTGCCAGACATTCTATTCATGCAAGTTGTTGATAGCTTTTTGTTTTGGGACCTCTTTCTGGCTGTTCTGACACCACCTTCCACCTGGCATCACAAGGAGTGTTGTAACTGGTCTGCCTCTAAATAATTCGCAATTTTATAGAAGTATACAGGTATACAGATATCCATTGCTTTATTAGCTGGTATTTTGGCGTTTCTCCTTGGTTAATGCCCAAAAATATGCGTCTTGTGATGTGTGTGCTCCTTTATATTGGTAAA
>JBBPDF010593273.1:0-10080 GCA_037974715.1 Lomanotus vermiformis | reverse complement strand
ACAGCAGAAGACACAATAAGCACAACTTCGAAGTGACAGAAAAATAATAATAATTTACTGGGTGGTTCAATCTCCTTGACCTTGATAGGGCTTTTTTATTGTTTGTTTATTTTTCCATAAAAGATAAACTCGCTAGAGGTCAACGAATCAATGAGCTGTCACATCCAGTCTTCATGCGGACTGGAATTAGAGCTCATTATAATTGCTAATCGCTTTACGACGCCGGGTCGACGTGACCTACTTAGTCTCCTCGCTATACAGTACGTTATTTATCGATTATGCATTGATAATCATCTTATTGACTATTCAATGATAAACTTATTCATTTACTTGTCGAAGTTGGTTAGAAAAGGATCATAGAAAAATGAGAGAGTCGTTTAAGAAGACGGACATCTGATATATGAATTAACAATTAACACCGCATTATGATGATGATGATGATGATGATGATGATGATGATGATGATGATGATGATGATAATGATGATTGATGATTGATGATTGATAATGATTGATGGTGATATATGTTAAAAATGGTGGGGATATTTCTGCAATGCCGTGCTGTTGAGGATGAGGAATTGGATAGATTGATGCGTAGTCAGTTGATGATCAGATCACAGATGACATCAAACAAAGGACGATAGGACTGACGCACCAGACTTCAAACGATGACCGATCAGCAGATAGTATAAATGTATGTACGTATGTATGTATGTATGTATGTATGTATGTATGTATGTATGTAGGTATGTATGTATGTATGTATGTATTACGTACGTATGTATGTTACGTACGTAAATTATGAATTAAAGGATAAATAAAATCGACATCCATGCCAAATTAACGGACAAGTAAAATCGACATCCATGCCAAATTAACGGACAAGTTAAATTGATATCCATGCCAAATTTATACACGGATAAGTAAAAGCAAGATCCATGCCGTATATACGGAAAAGTAAAATCGATATCCGTGTCATATAAACGGATAAGTAAAATCGGTATCCGCGTCATATAAACGGATAAGTAAAATCGATATCCGTGCCAAATCAACGGATAAATAAAATCGATATCCGTGCCAAATGAATAAGTAAAATCGATATCCGTGCCAAATAAACGGATAAGTAAAATCGATATCAGTGCCAAATAAACGGATAAGCTAAATAGATATCCGTACTAAATAAACGGATAATATCGATATCCATGCCAAATCAACAAAAAGCTAAAACAATAAATAAATAAAATGGATTATCCGCCCCAAATCAACAAATAAAATACGATTGATATTCACGCCAAATCAACAAATAAAATATTTATCCGCGCCAAGTGAAGAAAAAGAATCTTTTGTCCACACCAAATCTACAAAGGAGTTTGTAAAATGCACATCCACGTCAAATCTACAAATTAATAACATCGCTTCATACACCGAATGAGCAACGAATAAAATCACCAGCCATATTGACAAACATGTATAATCGCTACCGACACCAAATCATCAGTTCAATAAAAACGCTTGCGTACATGTTCCCTTAATAAATTCAACAGAAATAATCTATGGAAAGCTGGAACGCACTACCAGATCCTCCAAGGAAAAACATAATACATTGTATAACGAGCAGCATTAAGACATGGCTACAAAGTTCACCATAACATGTTTATCGTATGCGTCGATATATTTTTATATGAACGCAGGGGATCAAATCGATCAAAAGTTAGGTCTAGATATTAAAGAAATCCCGATGTTTCAACACTATGAAATTAAGTAGCTTTCCAAAGCGTCACTTGTACTTCAATTTCTATCGAGCGGCATCAAAGTCAAGTTCGATACCATATCATATCATATATTTAGAGGCTTGTTACGAATGTTAGCCATTATTTGCCCTAAACTAAAAAGTAACAATTAGACGAAAAGACAAATAATATTCCAGGAAGAAGATATTAAATGCGCAATCAATTATCAAAGAGATATATAAGATCATGGAGCGCCCTGTCTACTGCATTTTAAAAAGAATTTAGACTTTTAGAATATTTTGTTTTGAAACGTAATCTGTTCCAAGTATCTATGGCTCTTGAAATAATGAATAATGCAGTATGGTAGTGGAAGTTCTCGAGACAATATTGCATTTTGTATTCATCCCATCGATATTTGGTATTTTGACACAGGTTTGTCAGTGTCTCCTTTTTGTACATGAGTTTGATATTCGTATGAAACCTGGACAGATTATGTGCCACGACATACGAAATGATGGAACAAAGAAAAGCAATTGCAAAGCAGACATTCCACAGACTCAAGCCTATTATCAACAATGCAAAACTTAAAATGAACACCAAATTACAAATAGCACAAGACATACGTCCTCCCAAACCTTTGATAAGCATAATGTGAAGTGTGGACAATAGATGCAGAAACGAGAAAGCGCCTGGAATCTTTCGAAAGGTGGATTTACAGAAGATTATTGAAAATACCATGGACTGCATTAGTAAGAAACGAGGAAGTGTTAAGGCGTCCCGGAAGAGAGAGAATATTGTTGGGTACGAACAGGTAAAGGACACATTTGGAAACGAGATGGAATTGAAGAGCTAGTAATATCAGATTTTGTTGAAGGAAAAAGAGCTCGTGGAGGACAACTCATGACATACTTAAAAAACTTAAGACAAAGCACATCCACCATTGACACCAATACAGACTACACAAAATGTGCTGAAGACAAAGCAACATGGAGGAGAATGGTCGGCAAAGCACCGAAATGAGCAAGCAAACCGGATGATAATAATTTAGATTTTCTGGATGATTGTGCTGATGGGCTTTGCTTTGCAGTAGTCATGTAAATCTATAGCATGTCCTTTAAATAATCTGTTTGGAACATTTTTCGAAGTGAATAAAATACAACATGATAAAATACATTTTTTTTAAAGTCTCCACTGTATAGACGAAGCAAAGCAGTGAACTTCGGGTTTAAACCTTTCTTCAGGCAACAATATAAAGTATAATGACAATAAAAGCAATACCTGTTACAATTAATCTAATACAGTTCATAACTTAACATAGAAGAAGCAAACGAAAGATATCTAGATCTAAATAAAGTGAAAAAGGAATCTTTGCTTCAAAAGGGTAAACATGTGTGAGCTTGAACGATATCTGTTAGCATTTTTCTCAAATGTTAATGTCAATTCAGATTATTTATCAAAGCTACCGACTGAAATTGTATTCATAAGCAAACGTTTTTGATTTCCACTGGCTCCACTTCATCAACACCAAGGAAATACTTACTTGTATTACGTACAGAAAAAAAAACTGAATTTACGGCAATGCCAATAATAGACAAAACTCCTTAGTAGGAATCAAAGTGAAGAAGGGCACCTGCTAGCGGTTATCTAGCTTTGATAAAAAGCAAAAAGCATGTCAACTGCTGCACTGAACAAATTAAACGGCGTCTGGATAAGGATGCACACAACCAAAATTACTCTAAGACTGAAGCTAGATAATTCATTCGTAAATCAGTTCTAATGTAGACTGGCTGCACGTGAGAGTTAACCAACACCGAGGAAGAAAACCTCGATGCTGTCCAAAAATGAACAACAACGGAACATTTTCAAAATACAACATCTAGAGAAAATGTTCAATTATTATTATTATTACCAATTTAATAAAAAAGGTACAGAAATAATGCTTTCTTCTCACACAAAAGTTTGCTATTATAGCAAATTGTATCTTTCATGTCATATCTTAAGAAGAAACCCAAACACCCAAGCTAGGAGAGCAATGGAATTCCTCGTTAATGGGAATATTTAATAGTATTTGTACTGAGTAATGTTTCACTTTCGATTAAGTGGCTAGCAATGAAACAATTTTAAAATACTAGACAGTATTGTCACATTTTGTTTTGCAAAAATTTATACACACAATAATCGCCTTTCCCCTGGAAATCCTCGGGAAGACACATAGTGGCAGATAAATTACAGACTTTTTTGAATCCAACGGACAGTTGGGTCTTCATGGATGCCTCGTTAGTCTTATCAACAAAAACTACTGCAGGCATGTCGTGCTTAAAATACTCTTGGACCAAATGGCTGATTACGACCCTTGCCAGTCCTCGCTTCCGGTAGTCAGGGTGTGTGTACAACGTTCCAATGGCGCTAGTCTCTTTGCCAAGTACAAATGAGACGCACAGGTTGTCGCTGGCAAAGAGAAAGATGCGGAAAGTAAGAGACAGACAGTTTTACGCCAGGCATATTGTTTCCAGAATTTTCTTTTGACTCCAATAATTTCCATTTTTGTAAACTCTGATCAATGTTTCTGGCCCCTGGATGCTCATGCATCCAAGATTTTCCGTAGGATATAATGGCTCTGTTTTCGAGACAAGGCGTCTAACTTTACAGCACTGCAATGCTATGAAAACAGCACGCCATTGCAGGTTAAGGACAGTATCACATTGTTTGATTATAACTACATCAACTGACAACCATATCCTAATTACGCTGTAAGAAGTGATTAGAAGTAACTACATCAGCTCACGAGAATGCTAATTAATAAATGAACGTTGGGGACAATTAATATCATAACTACATCAGCTGACATCAAGGCTAATTAATAAATAAACCCTTGGGGATAATTAATATTGTAACTACATCAACTGACAACAATATCCTAATTACTCTGTAAGAAGTGATTAAAAGTAACTACATCAGCTCACGACAATGCTAATTAATAAATAAACGTTGGGGACAGGACAATGAATATTATCATAACTACATCAGCTGACAACAATGCTAATTGATCAATAAAAGTAGGACAACAATGAATAGTCTTTGAATTGGTGTGGCTATTGTGCTGATGGAAGCAAGTATAGATCATATGCTAGAGCATTCCTCTTTCCCACCGGTTGGCACTCCATGACACCATTCTCATAACATGTCCAAATCATCTCAATCTCCCTTCTTTGATAATTTCCATCATTTTCTCTTTCATTTATTGTTCTTCTTTTTACGTCTTCGGTTCTTATCCTAGCCTGACATCTAATTCTTAATATTTTCCTGACGCATCTCCTATGGAAAGAGTTTAACTCGTTTCTCTCTGCTGCATATTTTTATATCTTACGTGTTTCACTTCCCTATATTAGCAAGATGGATGTAACTGTAGATTGTTTGGATGTTGAGCTTTGTTTTCAGACTTATTTTTTCGATGTCCAAATTTTCAACATTTTCCCCACAGTAGCCGCCACTTTTCCTAATCTGCATTTGATTTCCTCTGACGCTTGTCCGTTACAACTGATCTTACTTCCAAGATGCATAAGATTTTCAACATTTTAGATCGTTCGATTTTCTATTTCAATATGGGCTTTTTTCCCCCAGTGTTCCCATCGTTTCACATTTTTGGCATTAAATCTAAGACGAACTTTTATTGCATTCTCATTCATCTCATCCGAGCACATTTTCAGTCGTTCGTTTGAGAATCCTATAACGGCAAAGATGGCGGCAGTGTCTAGCAACTGCACTTATTATTTTAAAAAACTGTTTTCTTTTCGTGGCTCCTCACCTATTGGCCAGGCACACAGTGGGGAAGCGGGCCATCAAACTTTTGAAATAATCAACAGTGGACGGACTTTGTAAGGTCCAGGTACTTGCACAAAATTCGGCGTCCGTTTCCGGGTCAAGGGGTCGGAGCTTGAAACCCTCGGGTATTGGTCTGGAGGATATAATGAAAATTACTTATAAAGAGTGTGTAAATAAAGCAGTCGGTTAAAAGAATAAAGGTTTTTTTTTTTATTGCGAAGAGCTAAGTGTTTCTGATTTTCCCAATTTGAATTTTTTTCCCGTCTGCATTGTCCGTTATGACGGTAGCTGACAATGGTGAAGTCATCACAATTAAATTCGTTTGGAATTTCCTGTTTGGTGTCATTTATGGACATTCTCGCAAGTAGACTTAATGGTCCACTTTCGTTAGGTACGAAAATGTTACTAAGTAAAAGGGCCGGTCGATGTAATGTTTCTAAAAATAGGACACGAACATCAAAAAGAGGCACGGGATAAAAAAAAAAAACCCAACAAAAAACAAAACTTATCAACCGACCACGAGTTCCTCCACTAGGTTTACTCTTACGTGCTCAATATCTCTTTGCTTTCAAAATAAATCTTGTTTTATCTTGATTTAGTCTTACATTTGTTATTTGATATCTTCTTCTTCTTCATGTACCAAGTCTGAAACCGACATCGGTGATCATGGCACGCCATTTACTTCGGTCTTCAGACAATCTCAAAAAGCTCATATTGTTTTCATTACTCTTAGTTTTATTAGTCATCCAGTAATTTAAAATATGTAAAGTACACTCATGAAATTAATAAGGCCAAAATCGTACATTCAAACTAGTCAAGGTAGAAGCACCAAAGGAAACAGCCGTAATTTATACAAAGGACATTATTGTAAGGTTAAAAGTTCGTAGCAACTACTTAAGCGATGGAGTTGTCAGTACAGGTATAAACAACCCCGTCGCAACAACGTAGACTGAGCACCATCTATACATTGTATCAAATCGAGATAAGACCTTCTCTGGGAAAAGCTGCCGGCCATGTACAATGCCATGTTTATTAGCCTTAAATATTCTACCCCGACGAATAGACAGTGAACAGGCCTGTAGGGCCTGAAGCACATTATTGTTCAACAATACAACAAGAGGATTAACGACTTTTCTTCTTATGGTTGTGCAAAAAGTGATGATCTCTCCTGTCCTAAAATTTTTGGAAGAAAAGATGTGGCGGGTATGCTTTTAGAGATGATTTAAATTCTACTGTCTTGCACAGCAAATAATAATGTTATGGCTTTGTTGAGATATACTTGCTCATAGTAGGCTTAGCGCAAAGAAGAGAGAATTATCTTTAAAAATCTATGGTTTGATTGATAGATAGTCTTTTCATTGCACCAGATGTAGAAAAATTGCGACACATAGCTCTAAATACGACGGAGTGGAAAGACATCACAAGACAATTATACGAGGCAGCCCAGGTGGAATATTCGGACGATTATTCTACGCAAGGGCTTTAAGTCAAGTAAGCCAGATGTGGATGTACGGAGGAGATGATGAAACATGATGTTAACAAAGGGATAACTGTAATAAAGAGCTCTTATATTATAGCGCAACGTACACTAAATGTGCTCAAAGCGCTTTACAAGGGGTTCCCAGCCAACAGCGACACTGAGCATGTAAGACAGAACATGCAGCCAGTTAGGCGCAATGCATCATTTTCCGGATGAAGACAATGCTGTTTTACGGCCAGGTACGCATTTATACCTAAGTGGGGTGAGGAAAAAGTCGTATATCTGGGAAAGTGCCCGCAGAGTGACTTGAACCCGTGACCTCTAGAAATCAGCCAAGCGTTTAACCTCTAGACCACGCTGCCCACATAGGTGAACGTGACTGGATCTAGTCAACCTTGTAAGACAGGAGCGAACGCTTCATTAGTCATTCATAGTTTTATTACTCAAAACACCAATAAAATGCAAGGAAAATTTATTTAAATTAAATAAAAAAAAAATTGAAATTAAATCAAATTCAAATGTAAACCTATGGCTATTTATTCCCGAAGGGGAATTTGTCTTTTGGTTTTTAACCGAATACCGGGCGTCAGCCGCGAGAGCAGCGCCAGCCGCAAACTTCTTGTTTAAAACTTTGCCTTGGGATTAAATCCCATTGTCCCCAATGGGACTTGAACTCACGAGCTTTTGCGCGTGAAAAACGCTACCGCTAAGCCACTGTGACCACAGAGAATGATGAAAATAATGCCAGTAAAACATCCTCTGAAATCGCAAGGCAGGAAGCAAAGCCTGTGACGAGTGGCGTCATTATCCATTATCATGATAATATACGTGTTATAAAACAATAGTAAATTGAAACGCTTAAACTTGTGTCCAGTGGGATATTTCTTGTATGCCACGAGGCATTATAATTTATTAAAAAACTAAGGCACGCGAATGCTAGTTTACACAACTAGTGTGAATTAATAAATTATGTTGAATAGCTTGTCTCGGTACACGATTGAATTCCGCCACGAATACGATCAATGCCACTTAAATAATTAAAAATCAAAATTAACTTAAATTTAAGTTCAAATCCAAGGCTATATTATTATATCCCCGAAGGGCAATTTTTCTTTTAGTTTTTAATCGAATACCGGCATCAGCCGCGAGAGCAGCGCCGGCCGCAAACGTGTTAAAAACTTTGCCCTGGAGTTAAATCACATTGTCCCCAGCGGGACTTGAACTCACGAGCCATTAATTGTCCGATTGGACAAATGGTGTGACAACGGTCCAAACATTGGTAATGGTCAGATTGCGAACAAATAAAAACCGAGCAATTATTCCAGGAGGACATCAGATACTCACACTGATTAAATCGCATGGCAACACTGGCATGCACTGTACGTTACTTTACTTCTGTTTTGGAAACCACAACGTCAGGTACACATTGTTTTGTTCTGTTTTGTTTTTTTTTGTTTTGGTTTTTTTTTGTTTTGTTGTTTTTTTGTTGTTGTTTGTTGTTTTTTTTTTGTCTTTTTACTACCGAAGATACCGGCGCTTCCATTACTGGGGAACTGAAAAGGAGGAACAACCAAACACGTGGATTTGAAGCTTACCATGATTGTAGCAGTTGCCGAGGCAGTTTATCCGATTCGAGAGGAATATTATAATGTATCACCACAACTGCCTACAAGTCTTGGCGAAGTCTGACGTCTACTCATTCCTTGAAAATGTTCGCTCTCGGCTTTATAATATACTAAATTTATGTCTTCACATAGTAACACTCCACGAGCGGATGCCATTATTTCAATAAAATCATATATATATATATGGGTCGAAGCAATACGGGGATCTATTTTTAGCTTTACAGTTTTAAGATGAAGGCTATGAAAACCTAGTGAGGCTATGAAAACCAAGGGACCCAATCATAAGCCAAACAGATACCACCCTAACTTCGAGATCTCCACGAAGAGGAGTGAGTCCCGTATTCATGACACCCAGCAGACGACACTGTTTTGTGAGATTTGAATGGCAGTGTCGTCAAATCGTCACGGCCGGTTGGAAATAACATTCCGCGATAAATTCTGCATGCAGCCGGGGAGTCACAAAATGGCGCAGGGGGTTGCATCCTATTATTGGCCTTGTGGATGTGATAATAAAATAAAAATGTGCGGTATGGAAACACCACCTTTCATTGGGCTAACGGTATGGCAGCAGCAGCTATCGCCTTCTCCTCGCCTTTAGTGTTTACTAGTAAGGGGCGTTTATACTGGTAACCTCGGCCACGGCTGTAAGCCAAAGGTCATGGGTTCGAGCCCGTTTGGGGACATTGTGATTTAACCACAGCCACAACAATGGGCAGAGAGTGGTGATGATGTGTCAACTTGCAAGAAACTGATAGGTCCTTGGTCTTTATCTCTTGCTTTAACAAGAATCAAAAGCTTATAACTTCTTAAGTTTTAGCTATTGCATGACTGTTTCAACTCTGAGAGAAGTATCAAAGTCAAAGGTATCAAAAACACATGAAGATTCAACCCTTCATTTAAGCACTATTGAATTACATTAAGCCCCAACTCTTTATTGCTCTGTTGAAGTAAGCATTGAAAAACGAAAATAACGGATGAACATAATATCATGTAAATCGTTAACTTGTCCAATAACATAAAAAAGACAATATTGTGAGAAAATTTCTTGTGCACTACTTAACACGAACGTCACTCTTATCCACACGAACTGATCTGAAATGATTGAAATGACTTTATCATCATCTGGTGCAGCTTGACTGGATGTATGCATACATGCGTGAATGATGAATGAGGAGTGTAATCCTAAGTGTAAAGCTTTTTGTGTTAATCTATAATTGTTTAATGATTTAAATGATTCAATGTATTAATGTGCAATGATATATATGCATGTAATGATTCGTCGTATGTTTCTGTCTTCAATGATCAATAAAATTTCCTTGTAAGAGGACGAATAAATTTTATCTTATCTTATCTTATCTTATCTTATCTTATCATTCGCAACTAGCCTCAACGCTATTAGCATTTTCCAAAGAAGGTATGGCCCC